>VXBA01001571.1:527179-721646 GCA_013399895.1 Serilophus lunatus
AAAAGAAAGAGGGAGGAGGAGGAGGAGGAGGGCCGGGAATCCAGGTTACTCGGCGGCACTGAGGAGCGGGGAGGGGAGGAGGGAGGAGCCGCGGGGTCACGGGGAAGGAGCGCTCCGCCCGCCGGGCCGGGCGGGAAGCGGGAGCGGGGCTGCAGGAGCGGCAGGAGGAGAATCACAGGATCAATGAGGTTGGAAAAGACCTCCGAAATCATCGAGTCCAACCTGAGACCCGATACCACCAGTATCCACCAGACAGGGCATCAAGTGCCACATCCCCTCCGGGCACGGTGACTCCACCACCTCCCTGGGCAGCCCATTCCAATGTTTAATCACTCCTTCTGCGAGGAATTTCTTCCTAATGTCCAACCCAAACCTTCCCTGGCACAGACTAAGGCTATGTCCTCTCGTCCTGTTCTTTCCAATGAGACCTTGGAAAATGAGCGTGTGCCTCCAGCTCTGTCCACTACCTCTCTTTGTAGGACACGTTTAAAAGGGATGCTGGAATGATATCGGCATTACACACACTGCTGAATCTTGAGTGCTCTGTTTACTTGAAATTTAGATTTGACTGTTTCACTTCTGCTCCTCCTGTAGCTGTGAAAACCTCAGGTCAGTTCATGGATCTCACACCTCCACACCTCGTCCATAACCCAGCTGTAGTGGGGTTATCTCTCTCTCATACAACCAGATAATGTCTGGCTGTAGGTATGTGAAGTTTAGGACAAGGGAATTCCAACTAGCAATGATGTGAAAGAGGCAGAGTATTGGTCAATATGATGCACTGAGACCCTGGAGGGATCCCTGGAGGGATTTAAAACGGGTGTGGATGTGGCACTTGGGGACATGGTTTAGTAGTGGCTGTGCTGGGATAATGGTTAGACTGGACGATCTCAAAGGTCTTTTCCAACTGAAACGGCTCTGATTCTATATCAGTGATGATGGCTCCTGCAGAAACTGTAATCTTTTTGTAATTGTCTTATTGGTACCTCTTCCTTTCAGAGGAACATAGGGAAAAGAAAATCTTAAACCTGCTAAGATGACAAAGAGCAAGATAATGATGCTACTTCCACTGCAAAGTGTTACAGAGTTACAGAACAGCAGCCACGATCCATCCTTTCAATCACCTCCTCCACGTTGATGTGGAAGCCTTCAAAAAACTCATCCAGCTTTCATCCCAGAACAGTCAAGCTCCTTCAAAGTCGACTGAATTCCTTCACTAGATATTATCTGCCAAAGGACGAGGCTTGTGTGGTTCATCAAACCAATTAATATCCTCCTTCATCAGTTCATGTTTGCAATGATAACGAAGTGTCTCTGTGCTCCAAAGTGTTTACCTTCTTGGGTCATACTGTAGATATACAAGAGTTGCTATTAACAGCTCAGCTTTCACTTCAAGTGAAATTTTCCTGAAACCATTGCCACCGCTAGAGTTTCCACTGGAGTGATTTTGGATTTGTCTCCATTCCAAGTTGCTCAACTTGCTGGAAAGTAAAGATTTATCCATAACTATAAACAAATAAAGGACAAAATTATGGGTCAACTTTAATTCTAAAGCAAAGTCAAGCAGCTCTAGTAAAAAGATAAACAAGGGAGCTGGCAAAGGGATTGCTGTTTTCCTCTTTCTGAGGAGCTGTGTAACATTTTTGCACAACAACCAATAATTTCTGCTGTATAACGTTACCAAAGGCTGAGAAAGGGATGGGAAGAGAAATTCCTAAAACCAAGAACCAGAAGAGAGTTAACTGAGGCAAATTTAGCCTTTTTAATGATGTGACGGGGGAAACCACGCAGTCCCTGTAACAACACCTGACTTTTTTGATACTGTATTTAAATGAATCTCTTCAACCTGATTAGGAATATAACTTCCTCTACAATTACACATACTATCATATCAGTTAGACCTACATTTAAGGAAAAAAAAGCACAAAAATATACTGGCAGGTTTCTAGAAACATCCACTTGACTGATTTGGTCACCCTGACTAGCAGCACTGATTAACACTGAAGCAAAAAGTACATTCTGATACTCTGGTAGCAGTTTCAAAATAACAAGCATCAGTAGACAGGTGCAATACAAGAGGAGGTTTTACAAAACACTAAACACCTATCCCACACTTCTCTCTGGCTCTACAGGATACTCTGCAGTTGATTTCAGAAGTTCCCTGAAAAACAGATATTTTGAAAACAAAACAACAATTGATACCTTGATCATCCTTGAGTGCAATAAATTTGCATTGATTTAAAGCTGATTCTTGTGGATTTAGCACTTCATGAGCAAAAGGGCTTGTCACTGTTCATAAAGGGCTGCAGAGCTGCAGAGAAAAATAATAAATCAATTGAATGGTTTTATTTAAGCAGTATTTTCTGTTCCTGTGGGCATATTTTCATGGCACTAAATACTTCAAGCAGAATTTCTGTGCATCTGAGGAAAGAGAGTTACAGCTCCTTTCTATCTCTGTTCACACACTCATTTTGGGCCATGTCACTTGCTTTATTTCTAACACTTTCTGTCACTGACAACTGATGTTTTGGAGCACAGTGAAACCTAATTATGTCTTACAGGGCAATTTCACCCACAAAAGGCCTCAGTTCTTGAAAAGGTTTGGTCTGAAAGAGAGGCTTGAAAGCTCTGTAACAGCATTCCTTTATACATGCCCTTTATATGCTGCATAAACAATTATATGAGAGTATAAGAACAGTTGCCTAAACCTTTAAAATTACATTTCTCGAAAATAAAAATTGAGTGACTCTTGGACACAATACCTATGATAATTGTTGGATTTCAAGATGGCATTTCCCAGAACTGATATCTGTCACAGAAAAAATCATTAGTTTTGAAAAAAAAAGAAAGAGCGTTTTCTAATCATCTTGGAAGCAATGATGGTATTTAGGAGCAACTAAAAATCATTTATAGAAGCAACAGCAATCTGGCTAGTGACAAATTACATTCCTTTTCTTTTGATGAGAAAACATATATTGATCTCCCTAAGTAACAACTCTTCCTTTTTTAAACTAAATTACTTTTAAAAACCCAGAGTTTTTAGATGTTGAATAGCCGTTGCTTAAAATGATACAGAGGCAAAAATTTTTGGTCAGAGAAGAACGATTTTATTCTTGACTTGGAGGAGATTTCAGATTATATTTTTTGTCTCTCAAGTAGCCTAACTGTAAAGATGTTATCCTGGAGTGTGTGCATTAGACCTGTGTTCTGCTTTGCATAAGAATTTAAAATCAGAACAAAAGTGAAGACTGTGGTTCTTTCCTCTAATGTGTTCACATGATTACAAACACTTTGAAAGTCTGGTCCTCTGCTCAGGAACTGTTTGTTATTTTAACAATTAATGATTAAATCATAATGAATCAATGACAAAGGGACCAAAATCTGATACACAATAAGGTAATTGTTCCAACTACTAAGCTACAAAACCACTTTTGATTTGTCAAAGGAATTACAACACTTTCTTATTTAAAAAAAATTTATTATTAGATGACTAACTTCAGTTTACTCACAAAGACAACTTTTCCACTGATCAGGGCCAACAATACAGCATTTAAACACTATGAGAAAGATGCAGCACCACCTACTGGGGATGTGTTACATACGCTGATTATGACAGTTTTAAGTATTTCTGGAGTTGTGTTCTTTGCTGTAAATGACCTCGTTATAAGGAGAAAAAAAAAAAACAAACTAGGAAGGAAAAGGAGTTTCTAAAAGAAGATAAGGGAAGCAAATCCTGTACTTGACACTGTCCATCACCAAAATCTGAGAAAACATCTTAAAGGTCTACAGTCCTTTGTCAAACTCTAAACCCCACCAGATTCAGTAGAGCACTGTAGGCACAACTGCAAAAACACAGTGGAAAGCAGTTGCAGGAAAGGATGACTCTCCTTGCTAACAGCACATAAACGAGGACTCAAATGAAATCTGGGCTGCCAGCCCAGAGAAGCTGTGGATGTCCCATCCCTGGGATTTGGAGCAATCTGCTCTAGCAGAAGGTGTCCCTGCCCACGGCAGGGGCTTGGACTTGATGATCTTTCAGGTCCCTTCCAACCCAACCCATCCTGTGGTTCTGGGTTTCTATGATTACCTACCAACACCTTCCCTCCCTTGGGAGCTGGAAATAGTTTAACCCGTTACCTTTGGGTGAAGGTGTTGGAATGAATCATAGAATCATTTGGTGGCTACCAGTGACCTCAGGATAAAGCATCAGTTCTGCAGTGGTGCAAACTCACAGCTAATTTAGGACAAAATGCTAAGGACAGACTGCTTTGCACAAGTAGAAATAATGATGGATAAAGTGGAAGAATGAATAAGTAGTGATAATGACTGGGAGAGCTAACTATTAGCATATAGACTGTTTTCTTAATGAATGGCAAGGTTTTGTTTTAAATTTTGAAACTATCACAATTCATCAGTGTTCTGGGCACTCCTATATAGTCCTTTATAGAGAGACACTTGAAACAAGTTCATCTGCATCTTGCTGATGTTTCCCCCGGTCTGCCTTGGAATCAAGCTTCATTCCAACCTAGAGAGAAGGATGTTGTGGGGGACCATGTCAAAGGTTTGACAGAAGTCCAGCCAGCAATGCTGACCTGATGCCTGGGCTTCAAAAAGATTGGGAAGCAGCAAAACTGGAGGATTTTTTGCTTTCTTATTACATAGTGATTTGTTTTCATCAGAACTTTATTCTGAGCCCCCTACAGAGCAGCTTTATCATTGTCACTCAATAGATGCAGCAAGACAGCCATGAAGGCAGGATGCAGGCAAATCTCATTTAATTAACATCTTTGCCAACCAAAGCCTAAGCTTATGTGAGTGTCACATTTAAATTTTAGTTCTTAATATTTTATTTTTTAACAATGCATCAACGTTTCTAATAATCTTTGGATTAAGGCTTCTGTTACATCAGAAGCATTACAAAACCATGTGTATTAAGCCTTTAATTTTGCTGTTTGTTTGCACTCTCCCAGGCCAGCATCATTGGTAAGTTCATTTGATTGGATAAGAGTCTTATTTCCATGTTGCTGATTTCCAGTCTGATCATCCCACAGACCACTGGCACAGCTCTGAGGGCTTTTGCATGGGAGGTTTTGGCAACACTGGAGTGAGGAACAGAAAAGGCCCTCAGAAATGACAGAGGTTCCAGGATATTACATCCCAATGGAAAGATGCATTTATTTGCTACTTTGAGTGAGGTACAAAAATGTAGACTACTGCCCTGTGCCTTGAATAGGAAGTTTAAGTAAATGCTTAAATTCAGAGCTGGTGACCCCACTAATGGGGTTAAGCATCCACAAGTGCAGCACTGCAACACTCTGATTTAATCATCTCCATCAATGAGTAGTGTCAGATCTTCATTTAGTGAAATTCTGAGTTGTTTCTGATCATTAGGAAGGAATGGATACAAGAGGTCAAGTCCCTTTTGCCTACCTCAGTTTTCACTCGTAATGGTCTAATAAATCCTCAGATTTTGATGAGGGAGCATTATAACAGCAGGTTGTCAGATATGCTTTGTTGGTAATGGAAAAATCATCATTTTAGGATTCTAAGCTTTCAAGCTTTTTGCACTTTCTCAATTTTTCTCTGCCTTATTTTTGAACGTTTGACTTCTGTGCAACAGAATGGTTTGAGTTGGAAGGGGCCTTTAAAGGTCAGCTAGTCCAGAATGAGCAGGGACATCTTCACCTGGATCAAGTCGTTCAGAGCCCCATCCACCCTGGGTGGCATCCTGTTCCTCAGCCATGTCAGCCACACCTCTCAGCTTGGAGTCACCTGCAAGGGGCACTTCATCTCCTGCAGGTGCACTCGATCCCCCTGTTCATGTCAGAGATGAAGACATCCCACGGTGCCAGTATGGATTCCTGAGGAACACTCCCTCTATCGGGACACTGAGCAGTTGATCAGCACCCTCTGGATGTGACCATCCAGCCAATTCCTCATCCACTGGACAGTCCATCCATCAAATCCCTCTCTCTCTCAAATTTAGAGAGAAGGATGTTGTGGGGGACCTTATCAAAGGCTTGACAGAAGTCCAAATAAATGCCATCCTTAGCCCTTCCCTCCTCCTCCATCACAGAAAGCCACTGGGGTTGGTGAAGCCACGCTGGCTGCCCCAAATCTCCTCCTTGTCCCCCGTGTGCCTTAGCACAGCTTCTGGGAGATCTGCTCCGTGATCTACCAAGGCACAGAGGTGAGGCTTCTTAAACTCACATCTGTCAAGCACATAAAAAACTCCAGAGAACATTTATTTTTTCACAATCTGATTATTATTCCTTTGGAATGAAACACTGGCATTTGCTCAGGCTCACCAGGATCACAGCATGGTTCACACCCTCTGTTCCAGTGCGTGGTCACCCGGACGGGAAAGAGGTTCTCCAAGTGCAGCTGGAAGAGGGTAATTACACAGGATCTGTAGTAAATGGGCTGTGGGAAGTTTTCACCAACGGCTCATTCTGCACCTTTTTTCCTCCCCGTTTTATTATGAATGTTACAGAAAACGGCACGTTTGGCGACGCAGTGACACGTGAAACAGCCGGGGGGAGGCGGGGGGTGTCCTTCGAGTTGTGCCGGGAAGGCTCAGTTTGGAGACCAGGGAAAATTCCAAAGGAGTTTTCCAGCGCCGGCACTGCCCAGAGCGGCGGCGGCGTCCCTGTCCCTGAGGGGATTTTAAAAGCCGTGTTGTTGGGGACACGGGTGGGCTCGGCAGTGCCGAGGGAGCGGCTGAAGCCCACGGTCAGGGTTATTCCCGGGACGTTGGATGCTCAGGAAGGAGCTCTCCCCCGTGAGGGAGCCGAGGGCCAGCGCAGGGGGCGGGAGCTCCCGCCATGCCCGGCGGGTCACGGGACGTGGCGTCACCCCCGCCGTCACTCCCCCCGCCATTATAAAGCTCCGCCGCGCCGCCCGCCCCCTTTCGCTCCGCGGCGGCCCAAGGTGCTGAGTCCTTCGTACGAAGCTAAGGCCGAACCACCCGGCGACCAGCACCGCGCCCCGCCATGGCCTCCGTGTCCGAGCTCGCCTGCATCTACTCCGCCCTCATCCTGCACGACGACGAGGTCACCGTGACGGTGAGTGCGGCCGCACAAGATGGCGGCGGCGGCCCCGCGGCATGGCCGCCTGAGGGGGCCGCGCCGGGCGGGCGCTGAGCGCCGCTGTCTCGTTGCAGGAGGACAAGATCAACGCGCTCATCAAGGCGGCCGGAGTGAACGTGGAGCCCTTCTGGCCGGGGCTGTTTGCCAAGGTGGGCGAGAGGGGCCGCGGGCCGGGGCGGCGTATGAGGCGGCGTGTGGGGCTCCCCCCCCCGCCCTCTCGCACACACATCGCTGGTGTTTAACGAGGCTTCGCTGCCCGTTCTCGTCCCCCGCAGGCGCTGGCGAACATCGACATCGGGAGCCTCATCTGTAACGTGGGAGCGGGCGGTGGAGGGGCCCCGGCTGCCGCCGCGCCCGCGGGCGGTGCCGCGCCCGCCGGCGGAGCCGCCCCCGGTAAGTGGCGGCCGAGTCCAGCAGGGATCCAATGAAACGGGGATCCATGAAAACAGGGACCCTCGGAATGGCTTGGGTGGGAACGGACGCTTTGGGAGGGGCAGGGACACTTTGCACCAGACCAGGTTGTGCAGACGCCCGTCCAGCTCGGCCCTGAACACTTCAGGGATGTGGCTGCCACAGCTGGGCAAGGACCAGCTGCAGAAGCGATTTTAATACGATTTTGTGCCTCACAGTCAGTGCCTGAGTGTTGTAGAGCGCCCTCTCCTTTAGAAGGGTTGCGGTTGCACGTTGGGTCAGTGTTACAGGATTAGTGTTCCCTCAGAATTAAGGCTCACCTTTATGTTGCCAAGATCACGTATGTCATCAGGATTGCCTCTTAAAGTTTTTCCAGTCTGATAGAAATTGATTTCAAAGGCACAGCTCCACTTTCCTACTAGTGGAAGCACTAGTCTCCTTGCCTTGCTGGCTTTTTAGGACTGCTTTTAGGTCTTGCTCCATGTTACAGTCACTGCAAATAAAGCCTTCTGTGGCAAATGACTTTTGAGAGCCGATAAAATGGACATAAAACCTGACTCCTTTCTCCTTTTCTAGCTGAGGAGAAGAAAGAAGAGGAAAAGAAAGAAGAATCTGAAGAATCTGATGATGACATGGGCTTTGGTCTTTTTGACTAAATAGTTTTGTACCTGCCTGTAATAAAGAACATCTACTTGTACTCCTGTCTCTCATGTGGATGAATGTGAAGGGGAGTGGGTGGAGGAAGAGGAGGATGTTACCTGCAGGTGCAAAGGCTCCTGTCTTCCTACTAATTCGAGGCTTCACAACTTGTCAATTTTTTGTACTCCACAAGTACATTTAATTGCTCCTACTTGCATCTGTAGCCTATGGACAAAGGTGGGGAATCTTACCCCAGTGAGCTTGGGATGTGGTAACACCTTGGGAGGTAACATCTCTAGTTAGCTTTGCCAGCAGTGCAGCTCCCATGTCCTTGCAGGGATCAGGAGCATTTCACACAGGGGGAAAGACTGCAATTCCTGAAGGCCTGAGGTGCAAGGGGTGTAATTTTTTTGCCATTCCAGAAGAAATAATAAAAAATCTGAACACTGCTTTGAAGGATGGGAGCAGGGGATGATGCAATGCTGCATGTGAAGGGAATAACTTTGTATGTATTTCTAATAAAAAGTTACTAATAAGGGTTGTGTTCCAAATACTCCAAAGTTGTGTAGGAGGGTTATTGCACATCTAGACCGATCATTAATGCACTTATGTAATGCCTCATCTTTTACATTTATAGAGTAAATTTAACATGATGGCATCAGCTCATTTATGTTTTAAAAGACACAGGTACCCATGGAAGAATTTTACTCTGCTGCTGAGCACTCAGCTGAGCTTCCAAAACAGCTCCTGCAAATCCCTCCACTGCCACGTTCCCCTGCCCCTTTTTCAAGAAACTTCCCCCAGAAAAATTGATTTTAAAGTAATTACAAGTCACTTACACAGGTGCTACCACTGCCTTGTTCTGTGCTAGAGAAAAACCTGCTTTCTCTAAAGACCCCTGAATCTTGGCTGTCCTGTGCTTATTTACTGTTGCTCCTCAAGTCCTGTGTAAGTGAATTCTTAAAAGCTTGTGGATTACGGTGGGAAAAAGAATTCCAAGCAGAGAAAATTCTCAGTGATTTCACCTGCAGAGCACACACACAAAATAATACAGTCAGAGTTTCACTGGTAACACCTTTTTAATAGGTCAAAGTAACTGTACAGTTCATTATATTCTTCCTGAGAATAATTTATATCCCTCAACAGCAAAAAGGGAGTGTGGTTTTTATTTTAACAGAACAGATGGCATAACTGGAAAACCAAGGAAAATCTAATTACACTGCTCTACTGTAACTCCTCCCAGGCAAGATAGACAAAAGGATGGGTTAGTTAACTACAGTGGGTTTAAAATAGTCATCATGGCTTTAATCTGTCTTTATAAATTATATAAAAATGGGGGGACATGGATGGTTACAGAACTCCTCTAAATGCAGCTCTGAATTGCTCTGGTACAAAGCAGCATTTTCACTTCCAAGGAGAACAACATTGCTACAAAAGAACTGGCACGTTATCCTGGTGAAAAAGACAAGTGTTCAGTTGTGTCCTACAGCTAGTTCCAAACAAATGCTTCACACAGTCACATGAAAGAAAAAGGCAGGAAGATGAAGAGGGCTTTAGTTTGTCTTGAAATGACTGAAGTCTTGAAAATATAGCTTTTTATTCTTTCTCTGTAAATCGTGATTAGCATATTGCGACGTAAGTGTTCTAATAAAAAAAATTCCAGTCTGGATAGTTTATATACTGTGGGCAAGAATTCTCAGCCCTGAGGTTTCCCCGAATTCTTCACAATATCTTTCTCCAATCCGCTGCTCCAACAGTTTTGGCTCCAAGACTGTGACCCTGCGGCAGCTCCATGCGATGGTGAGAAGGGCCCCATGCTCTGTGAGTTCCTGAGGACTCCTGTACAAACCTCAGCTGTGATAATGCCACTTCTGAATCCCACACCAGTTTGGCTTTATGGTAAAGACTTGGTTAAACTGCTGTAATGAGAGAACCAGCGGCGGTCGGTCAGGTTGTGCTGAAGCGAGAGGCGCTGGAAAGCCGGGACTGCACCGGGTTAATCCTCACTGCTGGTGGAAGGTGAAGGAACATCCTGTCGCGAGCAGAATTCGAGACTGATGACACTCTTCCCTCAGTACTTAGTGCGGTCTGGACTGGCTGATTTTCAGTCTGGCTTGGTCGATAACATCCAGCAGATTTTTGGCATCCACAGCCAGAGCGTGAGCAGCCGTCAGCATTTGCTTCTTGTACTCCTGCTGCAGGCTGGTCATGACGTACTGCTGGGCCAGTTTCATCTTGTTGATGAGCTCGGCCAGGTCTGAGTTCAGCAGCTTCTGTGCCATCTCAATCTGCAACGGGATGGTTCTGTCAGGTTGGGTGGCATTTGGAGCCCTGCACACACAAGCCTCTGCCTGAGATCCCTGATTGAAGCTGGGACTGCTTCTGGGCACCACGTGGAGCAGCAGATGGAATTTGGCACCTGCTGCTCTAGGCTGAGTGGAGAGCAGGAGCAGCCCTGTCAGCTGCCGAGCCACCCACTGTTAAACCACCAAGACCCAGTAGGGGATCTTAACCCCTATCTCGGCAGTAACAGCTTGTTAGGGGTTGCCAGGTCCCAATTATCGTTGCTCTTTTTATTACTAGAGCAGCTCTAAAAAATAAAACAGGTTCAAGAAGGCAGATACAGGTTGTTAACTACATGCCTAAGTCAAGATGATTCTCTAAAATGGAACCTACAGAACCATTCTCCGGCTTTCTCGTTACCACACTTTGTTACAAACTGTTTTACTCACTTCACTGATAGATCTCTCACTTGGCTCACTTCTCATCCAGAACTGGGTTACTACAGGAAACCTTCCAGCTGCACACCGAGCTCTGAAAAGTTACCCTGTTCAATGACTTGGAATTAACCCCAAGGTGGTCTCCCTGCCTTGGAACACTGGGGTTCACATCACCTTCCTTATTACTTATATCCATTATTATATCCAGTTTGAGCATCCTCACTAATCCAAGCCTATGTCCACGGAGCAATTCTAATAAAATTAATGTAGACTTAAAACACAGGAGTTCAGCCTGCTCAGTGAAACAAAATGTGTTCCTGTGCCAAGAAGGGAGCACCAAAACCTGTCCTGACTGGCTGAGGCCGAGGGGAAGGGGAAAAGTAAAGGCTGAGCATCAGTGAGTGGAGCTCCACATACCTCTCTGTGGGTGCTTGGAGGAAGCACTGGGAGGGTCTCGTCTACAGTTGCCAGTAAGGTTCTTAGTGCCAAACCAACCTCCTGAGGAAAAAAAAAAGAAATAAACTTTAAAGATTTAGAATGAATACATGAGAGAATTGTAGGAATGCAGGAAGCAGCAGACACATTTAGTTCCCCATCTGGATAAGAAGGGAGTTAGAACATGGCTGAGACACTTCAAAATCCCACCTGCATTATGTGTTTCACCATCAAAACAAGTTGCCAAAGGGTCAGTAAAAAATTTTTCTTAAAGTGAAAATGTGGAGAAGACAGTGCAGAATGGACTGCCCTGGATAAGCACAGGCAAGTTAGGGAATAAAGAACTGTTGTGCATAATACTGGGAACAGGATCCAAAGCTCCAGCCTCTGACCACAAGGCACTTACCCTATAAACACAAAAAGCCTTTCTACTTCCAGCTTCACAGAAAGGCTCTCCTACACCACTTGAAGACCTCATGCAGGAAAGAAAGAAATCCATCCTAGTTTTGGGCATTGCCTCCATACCTTTACCATGGGCACGTACTCCTCGGGGGGAGCTGGCTGGATTTTGCTGGACATTTCTATCACTGCCTTCACCAGCCCAGTCACGTTCTCGTAGACTTTGTCGTTGGAGCGGTCCAGGTTGGCCGTGGGAGGAGGGCTGATCTCCTGCGGCTGGATCTGGAAGCAGAGAGGGGCTGTTGAACCTCCTGTCCCCAGCAGATGGGGCTCAGCCACTTCCCAACCTCCGCAGGCTGCCGGGAAGGTTTCATGTTCCTCATATTCCCGACAGCCCCCTGCCTGGTGTCCTGTCCTGGCTCAGCACACTCACTCCAGGACCTCAGAGGAGATTCTTTTAGTTCTTCTGACTGAACCTGATCTGTGAAATGACACTGTGCAATTTTTTAGCAGGATTTTCCTGAAGAGCTTCCAGTATAACTCCCGCAACAGAGAGCAAAGTAATTTGAGGAACGAGGAGTACCATGTACTTGATGTGTCTAAGTGGTTCAAGTTCCACTGTTAAGGCAACAGGTATCAGGCCCCTCATTCCAGGAGCTTTTTTTGTGCTCCAAAGCAATGTCAGAGCACAAAATAGCATACTGACTTGGTAAAGAGAGAACTGGAGTAAGATGATCTTTGAGGTCCCTTCAGATCCAAACCATTTTATGATTCTTTTGTCGGTGAAAATTCACAGGAGGTTAACAAAAGTTAACCAGTACAGACCAGTACAGGTCTGAGACACTAAATGCTTTTAGACAACTGATTTCCAATAGATCAGAAAAAAACCTATTAAAACTATGTGGTCCTTACTCAAGCAAAACTTCCAATGAGTCAGATCTGTCTGAAGTTAAAACTGAGACAGACTGAAATAATCCTGGGTCAGAAAAGAAACTTTGCAAACTTCCTCTGCAAGGTCCGCAGTATCTCTGAACTGATCTGAACATACCAGTTTCCTGCAGCTATTCCCCACTACAGGATGCTCAAGCAACCACTCAGTGGAAGTATAAGGTTAAAAAACTGCTTATTTCCTACTGGTCACAGAGTGGCTGCCCACCCTGTGGACCTGAGATGGCTCGTGGTGTTTCAGCAACCCCCATTGGGTTACTGCTGGTTTTCAGGACTGGTCCAGCTCCAGAGATGTTTCACTGGAAGCATCTGAGATACTGCCCTGAGGAAACTATGAAATACTTAGATGAGACTTTCTCTAAAAGTGCAGGATTTAGCAGTCAGTGATTCCATTTTGTGGCACTTCATTAAGTGGGTACTGACAGCTATTACAGAGAGTCAATCTGGTGCATTGATCAGAAAGTACTTTAGGAAAAAGAACACTGTAATCAGCTCAATCAGCAGGGAAAGGCTGTGGTTTGAATCAGTTTCAGCAATCGAGAAGTTAAACAGTCATTTGGTAAAGTCACATGCAAAGACATTTTGGAAATAGAGCACGTACACACACGCTCACGCACTGCTTACCCTCCATGGCTATGGTTGAGCAGAATGTGGGGGGAGGTTAAAGAAATTTACCAAAAGAAGGGAAAAAAAGAAAAACAATATTAATAAAACTCAGCAGGGAAAAAAAAAAAATCAAAACCAAAACAAACCCAAAACATGTGTAGCAATAAGAGACCAGTTAAAAAGCCTGCAACAAAAAGGCATCTTCACCAGTACCGGCAGTCACTCGTGTTAGCTCTTGGTCTGTGCACCCGTGTGGGGACTGGAAGGGGTTGCCATGCATCCCATGCTGCCTTCTTACTAAACACATGGGGAGGAGATCATGCAAAGCTGGACAGGAGCAAGCCAGTCTGGCGAGCAGGAGAGCGGTGAGTGGAGCAGAGGGCCTGGGCAACGCGGGTCCCTTTACACAGACAGTCCAGTACTCAGGGGATTTAAGAAAACGTCGTATCCATCTTTTGGAAACTTTTCTTTTTGTTTAAACAAGTTATGGTAGGAAATACATGGTCAACTAACTCTGCAGCTCTTGTTCACAACAACCAATCACAGTTGTGGTTAAGAACTACCAAGAACCCATTCTAGATGATACCCAGCCCATGGAATTCCACACCCTAACCTTTCAAGACTATGGACACTGCATTTCTTAACACTTGATGGCTCTTTGTTCATCCCCAGCATCAACACTATTGCTCTGCAGACTGTGAAGTCCCAGGTTTTTGTGGAACTGGCTGACTCTGCCTCATCCAGGAGCACAGACCCACGTGCTCCCTGGTGCCTGCCCTGAAGGCTCCTAAGGACAAGCACTTCCAATCCTTTTCATTTGTGTTCTGCAGCAAAGAGAGACTGAAATGGGAGACTGAACTGGATGTACAGAAAAGGGAATCTGAGCTGTACCCTAGAAGCATCCTCAGTTTAGAACTGCAGCCATTAACAAAGCTATACCAAAAAATAATGGGCTGTTTTCTTCAAAAGGCATAAACTGATCCAATTTCAAGAAAATCTTAACAGAAAAAAATCAAATTCAGCCCTTCTTTCCTACTCAAGAAGCATTTAGTACACAAATCCTGTTCACTTGTCATTGCTAATGTCTTTGGCGGCTCAGATTTGTTTGTTGTATTTCAGAAAACATTTTTCATGTTCCAGTATCAGCATTTAGATAGGAAATTTTAGAGAAGCCAAGTTTAGTAACACATCTGTTACTGCTTTTTGACGTTTTCTGAGGCTTGGCAGCTCAAAAAGCACTGGCATCAGTTTATAATAGATAATCCTGCTCGAATTCACCACTGCTGATTCTTAAACATTCCGATAATCCCAGAACAAGAGCAGGAGACAGGCTGGCAGTGCCTGGGATCAGTTTGTGCTGAACATACTGCTCTGATGGCAGGGTTTAAATTTCATGCTCAGATGAAAATGATTTTTTCTGTATTTTCTTAAAGCACCTAAAATAAGGGTCACTTATCCCAACAGCTGTGGCCACAACAACATGGATTCCCACTCTTTACTACAGGCTTGGCAGTGTTGTTTCCTGAAGTTCAAGAAAGGTAATGGGAGTCCCACAGGCAGGGAAAAGTGCACAGAGGGATAATTTTGAGAAGTGCCTGACATCCTCAAGAGGAACTGCAGCAGAGGCAGGATGCTGTGCTTCACGGCACCCTGCAGCATCTCTGCTACAGAACCGCTGTCAAGTTTATTTTGGCTTTACTGCCTTTTTATGGGAGATGAAACAACTTATCAGGAAGTATCTCAATCCCAGGTCAGATAGCCTATTTCTTCTCTTCCTTTGTTCCCCAGAGCTAATAGGGTTTGAGGAGCCTTGATGCTGCAGCAAGAGCTTTTTTTGAACACCACAGTTCAGGTCTCACTTCCCTATGACCAAGGACAGGAGACTTTGGTACCACCTGAGTAACTGGGATCCCTGGGTGTGCTCCCTGCTGCTGGCTCCATATGGGACATCTCATGTGCTCTTCCAACTAGAAACAAGCTCACCTGGCCAGGGTTTTAGGTGAAGAACATGCTAAATCACAGAGGATCTAATCCTGCATCAGTTACCTCCCCACTTCCCTTGAGAGCTGCCAGAGCATGTTTTCCCCCTGACAACATTTTCTTGGGAAATCTGGTCGCCTTGGCTTTCCATGGTGTCCACTTCAAGAACACCAAACTACCTCTGAGTGGCAATGTTTGATTTTTCTGAGGTATTTCACATGGCTCTGAGCAATGTACCTTCACGCCTTCGTTGTAGCTGTCCACGGGGCTGTTCAGGCTGGCCAGGCTGCCCAGATGTCCGGGGGCTCCGGGGCGTGGAGGCTTCTTTGGCGGAGCTGCGTGATCTGCTTAACAAAAACAATCTGCATTTTTAGAGGACCGACACATCAGAGGCATCATTTTGGTCTGTCAACACTACACAGGCTGCACATGCTCATCTCTACTGGCAGAGGAGATGGACATCTTTATGTGTCTTGCAGTAAATCTGTTATTTGGAGGAGCTGCATTTTATAAGAGCGTGATTGTTTTATAAGACATTTTGAAGATCTCTATGCAGGGGAAATGCTACTGCTCTTAGCACACCTACCCCAGCTCTGAAAGGTTCACACCCCCCTGTATTACAGCTGAGTGCCAACATGCTGTGTGTCTGGGAAAACGGAACTTTTCTTCCTGGGAGCAATCCTGGATGTGATTCACTTTGAGACTGAAAACCCCAAATTTAGGTGTCTACTTCTGTTTTACATGTCTGAACTCCACCACTGGGTGAAGTTCCACACTGACTCAGCTTCCTCTAGACATTTTCTGCCTGTTGATCTAAACACTTCCCTGGCTTTGCTGACTGCATGTCTGGGGCCTGAACAGGGAATCTAAACACACAGCACACCAACATCTCTCTGTGGGCACCTGAAACTGAATCCACCCTGTATGGAAATGCTGGCATGAACTTTTGTCACTACTGCTGCTGGAAGACTTGCAATCAAGGATTCAAGATGGCAGCGTCCAAATTTACTGCTTACCTGGTTTACCCACAGGCTGATATATGTGCTGGTTACCAGCCTAGAAAATAAAAGAAACATTTGAAGTAGTTATTGCAGTGCTTACAGCTTTCATCAGCACTTTTTCAAACACTGAGGGCAGCCAGTTCTCAGCACATTTCCCACACTTATATCCCAATTCACCATCATCAGCCCCTCACTATGAGTCTATTAGTTACAGAGCAAGAAAACAATTGTCATGCATTTCATATTGCTCACAATAGTCCTGGCCTCTACACTATGGTTTATCCTTCCTAATTACTCAAATTGGTGGGACAGTCAGACATTTTCAGCCTGTGTCCAGAGATCCAGAGGTCACAGTGGTGAAGGAGAAAAGGAAGCACAGTGACAGTATCCTTGCACTGCTGAACAGTTCCATAATGGGAACAAATTTCTAAGCTGGTTTCCTGTTTGGTTTTGTTGCAAAGCTCTTAATCGAGGTCCATTTGCTTATTCATCTGGAAAAATTTAGTAACAGACTGAAGTGACTTTCCTTGGTAACTATATATATACATCCTTCATGCCAACCTCAGTCACTAAGGCGGTATTAAGTAATATCTCTTCAACTGTCCTTGCACTTAGGGTGATTTTAACTTCCAAAAAATCAACTGGGAATATACAGATCCAGGAAATTTCTGAAGCAGGATGAAGGTTGACTTCTTGGCGCAGGTACTAAGGGAGCCAACTAAGAAAGGTGTCCTCCTGGATTTGTTGTTTGTAAATGGGGAGAGACTTGTGGACCAAGTGGCTGTCTCAGTCACAGTGACCATGAAGTAGCTGAGTTTCAAACTGCTGCAGATTGAAGCAAAACTACCAGCAGAACTTCAGACCTGGTTATGGAGAGAGCAGACTTCAGAATGCTGGAGGAAATAGTGAGGTCCCCTGAGAATCTGCTTCTGATGGTACTGGGGCCCATGGATGCTGGTTGATTTGTAAAGGCCCTCTCTTAAGAGCAGAGAGAGAGGCAATTTCAAAGTGCTGGAAGTCAAGCAGACAGGACAGAAGGCTGACCTGGTGGAGCAGGATCTTCTAGAACTTAGGTGGACAAAGAAACTGCACCAACTTTGCAAACAAGGACAGGTGACAGGCACAGGTGACATCCCTACAGAGATACTGTTTGTCACTATATGGAGGGGATTGTGCAGTCAGAGCTTGACCACTGTTTTATAAAAATCCCAACAGTAAAAGGAGAATCAGAAATAACATTGGTCTGTTGCTTGATGAGGTCAAGCAACCTCACAAACAGAGACACAGACACAGTGGAGACATTCAGTCATGTCACTAACTTTGATTTGTGCTGTTAACTTAAGTATTTCAAATCTGATAACCCCAGGGGAGAAGAAAGGGGGCAAGAGAGGAAGGAGAATAAAATCCCACTAAAACCATTCTTGCATTTATTTTTACTTCCACAAAATTGTGTATTAAAAGTGTATGTCAAAAGAATGTGATCAGTCAGGAAATACTAAAACGTGTGTGGTAACTTCTCATTTGTATCACTGCCCAATTTCTCATCCTCTCAATGAGAAACTGATGTTGATTCACAGCAGCATTAGGCATTTCCCACAGCAAATGAAGTCAGAGCTATGTTCTGAATCTACTAAGAACGATGGAACTACAAAATCAAATTCTGGAACCAGAAATGCAGTTATCACAAATTGAAGTCTCTTTTAAAACCCATTTTGTCTGCGATCACTCAGTGTTTTCTTCACACTCTTTCAAAAGGCGTGCGAAACTGTACTACCTGGCTGGGCAGACAGGACTTTCCTCTAAAAGCAGTTTGGGATCAGTGGGCTGTAACCTGTGACACGACCTCAGAATCTCCAGGGCATCTCAAAGCATCTTCAGGAGCAGCACAAAACACAGTGATACTTTACTTGCTCTTATATAAGGATGCAACAACATCCAAGGCATAACAATAATTAATAGTCTTCTCCAATTTCATGGAAAGAATCTTAAAGGCTTCCAGACATGAGTGTCTCCAGAGACTGTTCTGCAGTGTGTCAGTAATACACTCATTCATGACTGTGCTTTGGCTGCAAATGCAGGAAGAATCCCTAAATTCTTAAGTAGTGAAGAAATGCTGAAGCCAGAGTAGGAGTTTACAATCACAGCCCAAATGAACCAGGTGAGTGAATTAAAAATATTCACTACTTTTAATTTTAATTTCGCTACCTTTAAGGTGACCCCTAGGGAAAAGCAGTGGATGAAGCACCAGGTATGTGCCATTAGTAGTCCCTAGACCAGCCCTTTGTTCCATCAGTATGATCCAGAGATTCCAATGGCAATTAAGCAATTGGAGAAATGGTTTTAGTTA
The DNA here is from genome assembly GCA_013399895.1 of Serilophus lunatus. Lineage (NCBI taxonomy): Eukaryota > Metazoa > Chordata > Aves > Passeriformes > Eurylaimidae > Serilophus > Serilophus lunatus. The sequence goes on from VXBA01001571.1 coordinate 545,754, forward strand.
AACAGACAGGGGTTAAGCCATTAAGAAAGAACACCCAGGCTGCAGCTGCTGTGTGGGAATAAAGGAATGGCTGTGGGATTTATTCCCATTGTTTCACAGCAGATCATTTACCCCGAACACATTTCTGGGTAGTGCAACAGCAACATTTACATTCCTTGCAAGAAAACCCTTCAGATATTTAAACAACTGCAAAAATCACTTTAATCCTGCTTCCTGTTGACAAAACTTGCAGAAAACAATTAACATTTTTAAATAAAATGCCAATTCAACAGCACATGACCACTTAAAAATTACTGCAACATATTTCTGGAGACATTTTAGTATTTGTTTCAAGAACAACTTCAAGGGAAAAGAAAAAAACCCAACAAACTCCAAATCCCCCAAACTGCTGCATGAACCAGTTCGCCGTGGCTGCCGTTCCCACAGAAGCTGAGCCTCTTGGAAAGTTGTACAGCCATGTAATAACAGTGGAAACATTTAGCAAAAACTTTAAATCATCGTGTACAACATGTTCTACCAGGAAACTGGAGGAAGATCTGGGAGAGGAAAAGATCCCACAAACACTTACTGGGCCCTGGAGACCTCCATCCTCCCGGTCGATGCTGCCTCTGGAGAGCCGCACGTCGGGTTTCTGAAACAGAAATGAAACATGTCACTCTGTGCTCTTCTGACTGATTCACGTGCCCTCTGCTTAGAGGCATTGAAAGGACGGGAAAATCCTGTTAAAAATGTAAACTGACAAATCCAGATGTCATTTCATTCCAGTCCCTACATCCCCGCCCNTTCCCAGCACAAGGGTAAAAACATTCCAGTAAATATCCATAGTACCATTGCCCCAACACAACACTGGAAAACCTGCATTTTAACTTTCTGAAAGGCAGCAAAAGTTGCACATTAAAAAAAAAAAAAAAAGAAAAAAAAAGGGAAAAAAGGGAAAAAAAATTTGCTTGCTTCCCAACAGCAAAATTCCAACCACAGGATGAGAAATGCTGTGCACAAATTCCCACTTCCTGCCCCAGGATGGCTTATATGTACTTGGCTCCCTCTCCGAGCCTGCAAATGGGGCCAATTACTGGAGCTCTTCAAACACTGCATTTGGACACAGCAAACTCACAAAGCCATCCAGATGCCCTTTCTCCCCAAACAAGCAACAAAAATTTCCATTTTGTATGTTTTAAGCACAACACAGGACCTCAGGGCTCAGCTGTTTTAAACAGTCAAAATAAAAGCACACCATTCCCCCCCACTAAAACCAGTCATTTTTCTCATGGAATATCCTGAGTTGGGAGGGATCCACAAGGATCCCAGAGTCCAACTCCTGGCCCTGCAACAGACAACCCCACACATTTTATTTATTTATTTATTTTATTTATTCAAGGACAACATTAATTACATGGAAAGACAAAGAAATAGTGGAAATAAAATCAAGGTTAACCCTGATCTGCCGACATAAGCTCAGCAAAATGAGAGCATGTTTCTAGTGCATGAATTCTAGCACTTAAAACCAGAGGATTTATCTGACTCTCTCCTCTAAGACTGGATGAAGAATTAATGAAAAGGGATAAAATGCACATCTGCAGTAGTGTAAATACAACTTCCTTCACATGTCTGCATGTATTTATAGATAAAATGGTCACACACAGCATGAGAATGAACATTTTGTATTTAGAGAAACGTAGGTGTGTGAACACTGAGTGGAACTAAACCGACCCCATGTCCTTTCAGGGTCAGTCTGGGAGGACAAATATATCCTTTTCTTGTTTAAAACTACTCCAAATCCCTTTTCCTTTTAAAAGCATCGGAAGAATAATTCCAACTCACATATCCAGCTAAGTGACCATAAAAACCAGCAGGGCAGGTGGAACTTGCAAAGATATACCAATATTGATCTTTTGTCATTAAAAACACTCTGGTTGTGCTGCCAGTCTGTCAAAAAGTCTTGTATTTGTGATTTTCATTCAGTCTTTTGCTGAGTGAGACACAGCTGGAGATGGTCACTGCCTGAAAGAAGTTGCAGATTAAAAATAGACAAATCATATCAGAGGGGGAAATATTTAACCCCATCTTAAACACAAAGAGATTTCCTAGTATTTCTCTAGGCATTTCTGACAAATTTTACAACAAAACCTACCACTTACTAATCTGTAGTTTGTTTCCATTGTTATGATGAAGGATTTTTTCTGCTTGAAGTCTCATTTGATATAAGTATGTTAAAAACTTCATTAGGTAAGTTGTGATTCTTGTCATATTTTTAAGCTAAAGCAAACAGCTCTCTTTGTTTACCTAAAGCATACGAGTAATTACAGTTCTATCACACTGATGCTCACAATTTGCCATTGTTTCACGGTTTGTTTCTAGCAAGGGAAGTGCTCAAACTCTTTGGAAATAACAAAAGACTATTTTATTACAAGGGTATTTAACATTTTTTGCACTTTAAACAAATTATTACTCAAAAAATACACCTTAAACTATTGAATGGTTTGGGTTGGAAGAGACCTTAAAGATCATCTTGTTCCAATCCCCCTGCCATGGGCGGGGACATCTTCCACTAAACCAGGTTACTTAGACCAAACTCCAAAGACAATGAAAAACTGAGCATTTTAAAGACTCAGAATCACAAAATACACACTAGTCTAAATAGCAGGGGGTGTTTTGCTTAGTACTGTAAGCAAAAGGTTAAATTAACAGATATAATACCCATCTCCTCCCCTCCTTGTCTTACTTAGAAGGTCTCTCCTTTCAGCATCCAGTCTCCACCCCACCACCACAATTCCAATCCTGAAGTCACCACCAGAAGCCAACGCGCACTTCAGGACATCCTGTACTCAACAGTGAAGAACCAGCCCAAGAGCTGCTTCACAGAAAGGCTGGAAATGCACATAAAATATTAATAAAATGACATAAATGTCTTTCAACTTCTACAACCTTTCTTCCCTGCCCCATCAAACTTGCACAGCCAGGAACAACACAGAAGTATTCAGCACACTTTTGTGCCCAATGACTTCAGGAAGATCCAGTTATGTATTTAATGACTTTAAGGTTCTAATAAATTCTAACATCTTCCATTGTACTAAATGATATTCTGATTTATTCATTTGTGGAGCTGTAGGAAATTTCAAAAACAAACTATTTTACAGTAAAGGTGATTACAATGATCAAACTTCCACTCTATTTTAAAACATTATTTAGGAGTTACGCTAGTCTTATGCTTCTGCAGTGACAAGACTTAACTTGACCCTCTCATGCTCATGACAGCAATGTATTGCTTAATTTTTAATACTGAGATCCTTCAGCTGAGTGTTTAATGCAACATTCTGTAGGGTTAAAATCAGTCTCACACCAAAACTAGCCTGTTCTTTACTTTACACACGATTTTACATCTCCCTGCCATCTTTCCAGTCCCTCCCATGGCTCTGGACCTCTATGGCAGTCCTCCCAAAAACCAGAGAGAGGCAGGAAATGTATGTTGTTAAAAATGTTGCAGAAAAACAAAATCTTTCAAAAGTAAACGGAATTTTGCCAATAAACAGTCTGCTATCTGAAATCTTTGGAAATATCAGGAAGAATTTTCAGACAGGATGTGTATGTTGACAAACTGGGACATAATCTACTTTATTTCCAGTATTTCTGCTTACTTGCTAACAAAAGAACATATAAGTCTTGGCATTCTCAGGACATGTTGAATTTTAATGTCTCAGTGGGATTTTCTCAGGCTAAAAATTAAAATCTTATTTTAGCAACAGTTCACATCAATTATGCTTGATTTGCAGTTCTCAGTGTCAAAATAGGACAAAGCCACAACTATGTGGGAATTTCTGGGAAAAAAAAACTCCAACAAAAATAACAAACCCAAGCATGATAAAGAAACTATGTGAGTTATTTCTTCTTGGCCTGTCCCAGAAAGGACTATAAATTTTACTGCAACACTGTTCTGTCTGCTGAGGAGTTAGTGAAAGGCACGCACATACATACCTCTATTTGTATGACTAAAAATAATGCCACATAACATCAGTACAGCCACAAAGAAAGGTTCAAACTGCAAACTCCATATAAATGAGGGAGCAGGATCAATCAAACAGGCCTGAAGAAAGTGTTGTGTAAAACGTTCAGAGATAGTAACACATTTACAGTGCAGCCTTCTCACCCCTCTGCCTGCCTGTGCCCTGGACAGAGATTACCTCCTGTAGTGACCTGTATCAAGCTTTAGGTGCAATAATGCTTTGTCTTCACTTCAGCTTTCTCAAAAATAATTTGGATACTTCTGTCCTTCCTGGAGATGCTGATCACCAAAGAACTTTTATCAAGAGAGCATGAAAGCTCACAAGTTTTACCAGTGCCCACTACAGCTGCCTACTACTTTGCAACATCCCCTCTCTTGTCGGAGGATGGAAGGGAGTCAGTCCTGGATCCCCCAAAATCAACCCCTTCACCAATTCTCCCTCCCAATGAACGTATTTGGTACAATTTAAAATTAAACACTTATTTACTCTCTGTTTTTTACACAACGTATTTATTTTAATTCAGAAGCTTCCCATGAGGAGAGACCTGTTTGTTTTCTCTTCTTAGAGCAGAATTTCAGAATTCTGGATTCTCTTAAGGCTGCAGCTTGCACACAGCATTTCTGTCTCCTTTCAAGCACTGATTAGTCCCCATGTTCTCCAAGGACCAGTTTCAGGCAAACTGCTTACACCGATAACAACCTCCCCAAAGACTGGCACATTTCCATTTCAATGCCACTGCAACTTCATTCCCTATCTGAGCTGCCCCTTCCAGCTCACAGCAGCACTGTTTATCCATGTACGAACGTGCTGTGAGTTGTATTTCCTCCCTGTAGAAGCAGCAGTAAATTTCAAGTCATGAGCAAGTTGTTGTTACTCTGGGGAAACAAAAATTCAACTAATAGAAACCCCACAGGATTTTTCATCTTGCTGCAGTGTCTCATATTAAATGATTTCCAGTTGCTCCCCCCTGTGAGTCCAACTCCCAGTAGTACAAGTAGGATGCACTGTAGAGCCTGAAGACTGGGTAAGTAGAGCTGCTTTTGGAAGCAGACAGTTTACACTGAGAACACTACACATGGTTATGTAAGTTAAATATTAAATATTATAGCTACGTAAATTAAGTATTAAATTCTGGCTCTCCACTCTTACTTCTTCTCTGTGCTCAAAAGGACAAATATTTTTCTGAAACCTGCCTCAAGCAGGCAAGGGAGGTCCAAGACTTCTTCCTAAATCACATGGAGTGAAAACAGGGAAGGCCCTTCTCCCCAAAGCAGAAATGTCACTGGTCACTCACTACTGCACGTGCGCCAAGGAATGGGTGGGCGTAATTTGTGACTTCTTTCTACACATTATTATATGGATCTTAATGCCTTAATAAATCTTTTATTTTTATGTGTTTGGACTCTCCTACGTGAAGTGTTGATATCCTTCAGAAGACCTGAAAGGCTTCCAAGAGTGACTCCCCACAATGACTCTTTTACCATCTTGATTCCTTCAGGGCTAAACTTAGAAAACCACATTCCTTTTCCAAGAAACACCCATCTCTAAACTGAAGATTACCCTGACACACATCCTGCTATGAGCCAGAGACACCCTGTGCCTATCAGCAGCTTGTTCAAGCTCTGACACAGAGTATTAATCTGTAAGGAGCATTCAAGTATGAACCCTAAAGTCTCTATTGGCAAAATGTTGAATGTGGGAAGAAAAAAACTTGAAGTCTCTTATGGACTCCAATTCCCCAACAGAACAGAATCAATACAGATCGTGTCTCCTTGGAATAAAACTAACAAATAATGAAAACACACTCTTCCAAACATGTCCAAAGACTGTACTAAGAGATAAAAGAAAAATCAGCAGGATCCTCCTCAACATCAATCTAAAGTATGATAAACATCCTAATGGTCTTGAAAGTTTTAACTGTCTATGGCATGAGTTTGACCTCCTGGGTTGTGTAAGTCACAAGCCATTGAAAAGCCACTCGAGGCTGGGAAAGCTGATGCCTAAATTAGGGAAGAAATTGTATTTTCCTCTCCCTCTCTTCAGCTTGTAATAAACTGGACAAAGCAATCTGGGTACAGTGGTTTCTTTACTGTCATCCAGTGTCAAACTTCAAATTCCCAAGGGGACTTTAGAAGGAAACCAGCTTCAACATCCTTGAATCGAAAGTAACTTATTAACTCTGGCACATCATGGATCACATGTCCATGGACCTGGACATGGGGCATCTACCAGCAGCTCTCAAGAGATTTATCCTACCTTGGAAGTCATTGGCTGTTTGGAATAGTTGGGAATACCAAACATAACTAAACTCCCAAGAGACTAAGACAAGTCAACATCACCTATATACAAGACTTGGTCTCCTTTCTTGATCTCTGGCTTCCTAGAGAATAAAGCCTAAATTCCTGTTTTCAAGGAACTCAGTATCTCGGCTTTAACATTCCTAAAAGACCAGTTCATGTTCTATGAGATGAACATGCCCAAAAATTTTGGTGTTTAAAATAATTCATCTGTACAACTGAGATTTGCCTGGACACTAGCTCTAGACAGTGAAGAGAACTCTTCCAGAGATCATAGACTGTTGTCACCACCTTCTTTAAATGCAGAGCTTATTTATCCCAGTTTCCCCTCCATAACACACCTCAGGCACCTGTGTGGATACAGGCATGATTTGTAAATATGTACAACATGAAAGACTTCCAAACTGAAACATTCCTTAAAATATATTTAAGGTCAAACACATGACTGTGATGTCTGTCACAGGCCACACCACAGCACTGTAAATTATCCACCTGTCCCATGAGGCTCAGGCAGCCACTGGCTCCTGAGGAGCCTGCACAGAGTAACCTGCTACTACCACCCCCTGCTCCATCTGTAGCCATCAGCCTCAAGTAGGAGAAATTTAACACAGAACTTGAATTTTGACAACTGGGAAGCCAGAGCTGAACCAAAAAACAACCAGTGGAAAACAAGGAAACATGGAGTTGCAGAGAAACAGCATCGGAAGATCCCATCACCAGTGACATCTTATTCCTCCTCCTGGTGATGTTTAGAGCTTTTCCCCACCTCACAGAACTACCCTTACATTATTTTTTCCCACTGAAGTGTGTAAATATTCCTTTAGTGCAAGACTGCCTACAACACTTAGCAGGGTCAGGGCCCTTAGGTGGCTGATTAGCCTTTTCTTATGGGCAAAGTGCACACAGATCCATCTCCTTTAGAACAAAGAGGCAAACTCCAGACTGGCACAGAATTATAAGCACAATTTCCCACACAGAAACACTGTGTGGGATAAAATGAGATTCACCAAAAGCCACAGCTTTTCAAGATATTCAAAGTACAGGACTCACTAGCTGAACGCTTATTTTAAAACCTGTGTCCAAACTTACATTTTGGTAGTGACTCCTGTGTTCAGCAAATTCTCTCATTTCACAGAAGTGACCACATTTGGCAAGTTGCAATATGAAAAGTCAGAGGGAATTAAGGATTACTATGAAACCAAGGGTTACCAGGAATCGTTCCTCTTTCTCAAGCCAGCGCTGATCCTCTTCCATCTCCTGCTGCTGTCGTATCAACCTCTCCTCCATGAGGTGTGTGGGTAGGACCTGGCTCATCCCTCGTATGTCCATAGTGCCTGAATCCTACAATTCAGAGGAAGTTTATTCAGACTCACAACCTAAAATTTGTATAAGCTGCAAGAACTTACAGATCATCAAAGAACAGATTTTTAGAAGCCCAAATGTGCAACAGCAGTCAAGCAGATTTTCTTCAACTCCTCATAAACTGAAGCAGAGCAGCAAAAGAAATTCTTTGCAACTCCAAATATTTTGTCTGCCTGGCTCTTAAGTCACTGTAACCAAAAAGAGCTAAAAGATTCTGTTTTGGGTTTTTTTGGTCCTGAGTAATAATGTAACCATCCAGTTGTTAAAATCTGCAAGATAGACTTTTTTAACTCAAAACTAGTAAACAGCATATGCAAAGTATGTCACAGAAATATCTTTTTACTGAATTTTTGAACAAGTATTTATGCCTGTCTTAAGCCTACAAACACTCCACATACACTCCCCCAGTGCTGTCTCAGTAGCAAGTGTGTAAATTGGTATTCTTAAAAAAGCCAAGGGGAATTTGGTTACAAACTTCCCTGTATTTAACACACAAGTCTCAGCTATCACTTAAATGTTTATCAGAAGCACAAGGAACAGAGCTGGTAAGAGAAGAAATGGATTTAAGAAAGAAGCTGCACAAAGTGAATCTTCACGGAAAGAAGAAATGAAAATGTATGTAACACTGGAGAACAGAGAAGTGACAGAAAGTTAAAAGGGGAATTGATTTGATATTCCTTTCAGCAGCTCTGTAAAATCACAACAAGCTGAAAAGCACTCCACTGGAATAAAACTCAGGAACAGCTTTGCAGACCATTTCATTTTCTCTTCTGGCTAAGTTAGAGAAACCTCAGACCCTTCAGCTGTGCCGGATATTTTTACACAGTAATGATATTTCTTATTTTTACATTAATGTTCCCATCTCTATGACAGCACTAAGTTCCAGCAAAATCTTCTTTTAACAAACACCAAATATTTGCTATCACTTAGTTAAGATAACAAGTAGCAACAACTCCATCAAGAATTCCTGTGAAGTGACACTTTATGCTCAGTCTCACATAGAAGGATTTGTTTCAAGAAGAATTCAGCCTCGACTCCCACCCCACTGCAGCGAGGCAATCTTGAAAAGCACCAGAGATACAATTGGTTTTCCTACAACAGATCAACTTAAATAGTAAGAGTACTGTAATTTATAATAATAAAAAGTGTATTTAGGTGTACAGAACACAAAACCAGCCATGTCAGTTCACGATACCTCCATGTTTGGTTGCCACACTATTTCCTGAGGCCGATGGTTCCAGGAATCTGCTTGATCCAGGAGAGAAGCTTGCCCAGGATAAATGCTGCCTGCCATGGCTGGTATGCCATGAGAGCCAGGGTAGCCAGACACCTTTAGGGGGCAAAGAAACCCCACACAAACAAAAGCAAAGAGAAAAAGATATTAATAAGACCTGTGCTTCCCCATAATGAATAGCTACACCCACCCCCCCCACCTCCAAGACAGTAAATCTGAAAGCACAGAAATGACTCAATTCAAGCAGTCACTGAGGAGGAGGAGGAGGGAAGCAACATCAGAAGAAGGAAGCTGAGCCAAAACATGACACAAAACCTCTTTTTAAAGGCTTTGAGGATGCCTATCATCCTATATAACTATTCCAGAATAACTGTAACTATATGCAAAACTATAGGAATATAACTGTGGGAGATAACTACAACTATTTGAGGGTGCCTATCAAACCAACAGCATTACAGTGTCCTCTAACCCCTGCAGTCAAGAAGATCAAAGTCCTCTGAGGACAAAACTAAAGCTATAGATATACATGTAAGAGTTACATATGCAAGAGCTCATGTTCCAGTTAACAGGAGCCTGCAAACATCACCCTACTGAGTCCCACAAAAACGTACCCCCTGCTGTATATTACAGGCTTAAGTCTTGAGTGACAGCATGTAATTAGTGTGCTTAACTGCACGGCCTGGGAACTTCTCCACAGGAAAAGTCAAGTCATTTTAATGAGCCTGAAGTGCTTATTAAACCAATGAAAATCTCCCCCTCTCCATGGAAAAAAACCCCTTGACTGAAATGGCTATAAATGGCTGTAGCCTTGAAAAAAACCCTAAAATTTGCTCAAAGTCTTTTAATGATGAACTTTTGTTTTACATTCCTTCAGCAGGGTTAGGAAGAAAAGCAAAATCTGTGAGTACACAAAAGGTAGAGCTAAAGGCAGAAATTATCAAGCAACAGAAAATAAAATAACAGTGATCCCAGGGAAATACCCCCAGTTAATGCCATTTTGTAAGGCCAGTGATCTCATAGCTCAGCACAAATGTTAACATGAACACTACATTCATCTAATAAATATGGAAATGGCTGATGTGTTTCACTGCAGTTTTAGGAATATGAACACCACATCAGATATGGAAATATTTGCCATCTGGAGTAAACCTACCACACTCAGTTTGGGTTTTTTTCTATGTAAATCAAAACTCACTGAACAGAACTGAATAAAAATAAACTGCATAAGAAGTGAATCATTTCCACCAGCTGCAACTGAGCTAGAAACCCCCCATCTAAAAAAAATGCATGCACAGTGTTAAAGGTAATACCTGGTAATGATTTGGCTGTACCATATGCTGTGGACTTGGATAAAATCCTTCACTGGATCTGGGACTGGGGTAACCAGGTCTACTGGGCTGTAAACATAAAGGAGTTTTTAGAATCATTAGAAACGGAAAACTAAACCCAGAAAATTACTTTTCAGTGAGGCAAACATTTAGAGGTGTATCACAAAAGCAAACTCAAAAAGTCCCCCTAAAATAGATTTCCTACAATTACTAACCTTTTTTTTTAACACCTAAATTAACTTTTCTTTCATTTTTGCTTGGAAATGGATGTAGCCGAATTGTTTGCTTGGTATGTTGGTAAATAATGTTTGCTCTGTGAATTTTTTGTTTATATAATTGCTTGCACTACATGACCTGTGCTTTGCTGTTTAACTGTAGAGAAGAAAGACATCAAATTTCCAGGTGCAAATACAGTATTCTTTCCAAGTTTTGCTGTTACTTTGTTGCTTTTGTGGCTGTTCCCAAAAGTAATTTTTTTTTTGCCTCAATCAGAGTAACACAAACTAAAGTGGTTTGTTTAGCATGACTATTTCCATCTGGTATTCTGAGGTACAATATTAGCTCTGATAATTAACCCCTCTGTAACTAATTGCCTCAACATGGAAGGTGCTTTTGGTCATATTCTGAATCTCCAAGGGTATATTTGAGTTGGTTTTTTTTTGTTTTTTTTTTTGAGGAACAGCATTGCTGGGGGTTTCAGGAGGAGAAAAATCAACCAAACAGGAAAAAAACCCCAACCAAACCCCACCATTCTGCTAAGGGCTCCTTCACACCACATTACTTTAAGGTTGCAGAATTTATCACTGCTTTATGAATTACTGTGGACCAGGATGTTTTCTGTCTGAGGTTTCTAACAGAAATCTCACTTTGAGATATAAGTAATTTCATAATACAGATGGTGATAGCTGTCAACTATTTGTAAATGTGTAGGAGTTTAAGGTTATAAATAGAATGGAGTTTAAGAACTTTAACAACCTGAAACTTTTATAATGAATTGCTGGAAGAATCAAAAAATCAGTTGTCACCATTAGAAAACTGGATAATAATTTAAGAGTCATTTAAAATCTCCTATCTATGAAATGCAACTTGCTCAAATGCCATTATTATGCACAACCATATTTTACACATAAATAGTATATAAAAATACCTAACCAGCAATTGCATCTTATATCCAGTGAGGGCATACTGTCCTCCCCAAAACAAGACATGCAGAGGCAGAATTAACTGCAGTCTTAACACACCTTTGGTCAAGTGTTTCAGTTTATAAATCAGACAAACCTCTAATGATGTTAACTTCAGCTATGGTGTAGCTCATATATTACACTGATAAAAGGTACTTATTCTGTTTGGATTAGCCCCAAAGCTTCAAGACTAAACAAATTCCTCAAACAAGGCTGTAATAATTAAGGAGCATATTGTTCCAATTTATGCAGTTTATCTGCTTCTGTAACTTGGAACATTATCTGATTAGATAAACACCAAATCCTGCTAATTCATCTCAGATGTCTAAACAGGTCTGAAGTGAAAGCAACAACTCCATTGCCCTTATTCCTTGGGTGCCATAAAGCTACGAAAATGAAGAATTAAGGTGGGAAATCTATTAGGCAACAACCTGGATATGGGGAAACAAAAGAAAATACAATTAAGTTGCCTTCCTATGGGTGCTGAGGAGTGTGTGAAGCAGAAGGTGCCACACAAATACTACTGGAATCATTATCAGTTCCAGAGGCTGTGTAGGACATTCACCCCAAACTATCAAGACACACACAATATTGCACATTACAGTGCTGACTGCACAAAATTAAATTCTTCAAAATACAGGCTTGAGCTTTCAAAATAATATGCAAAAATAACTCTGAGGAGAAGCAGACGAGTCACTGAGAGGGGAGTGCGCTCAGGAACTGGTGAGGTTGGACTCCCACAGCTGCAGAACACATCACTGGCATCCAAATAGGACAGTAATGAAACAAAATGAAGTGGAAACTAAACCACATTAAGTTCCTTGGCAGTAAATCCCTAGTCTTTCTGTCCAGAAGAAGAAAAATACAATTAGTTGATTTGTATCATCTCACGTGTTATAAATAAACTTCACACTGGCCTGAGACCTCACTAGTCCACAATTCATAGGGGTGCTACAAGAAAGAAGGAGAAAGAAAAGGCCAGGAAACAATTCTGTGGCAACTATTGTTGCCTTTTAGAAGGTAAACAAGAAGAAATAAAAATCATTAGTGTAATATCATAGCCTGCATTAGTTCTAATCACAGCTCCAGCAGAGTTGGGTCATTTCAAGCAAGGATTCACAGATGATGACAAAACTGGCCAGAATGCTGTGGTCTGAATGAGCCCATCAGAGGAGGCTTTGAAGAAATAAACTGAATAAAAAGAGGTTTCTTGTTTGCTTTTTTAAACACACGTAATTTGCAGTCTTAGCTACCTTGGGAGGAGCTTCATCTGATCCTCCTGAGTCCCAGGACACCGTGACTTGTCGTCTGGATTCCATTCTCATTCGTTCTTCTTGCTGCAGCTTCTCTTCCTCCAGTATGGTACTAACAAAAACAGATTGTAATAAGCACAACTCCAGTTCAGTGACTAACAAACCTCTCCCCAGAGCTCTTACGTTTTTTCAGACTAATAAACATTACTTAACAAAGTGACTGAGCACTGAAAAACTTCCTTTACGTCCACCAGTTCAGTTTCTGAAAACCAGTATCAGGAAGAAGCATTTCTGTGGGATTACCAGTGTGCTGTTAAAAACAGAACCCACATCGAATTTTTCGAAAGCTGTGGTTGATCTTGCACAAAATTGTTTTTGCCTGACAGTTCTTTTTATGTGCAATTAGACAGAGAAATCCTGGAAGACAATCAATCAAGCACTTACTTGGATGAAAGCTTATTCTTCACAATATTTTACTGAACTGCTGCAAAGGTTCAAAACAAACTGAAAATGTTCTCTACTGAAACTCGAGAGCTTCAGATCACTGGGATTTATTTTTTTTTCCCCAAACAAAGCAGTCAAAAAACCATTTTAAATACTTCTTCATCTCTTAACACTTTAGCCCAACCAGGAACAAATTCAGCAAAGCAATTTAGCAAAACAGAAAGATCTGACAGTATTCACTCAGCTTCTAAGCATTCAGGTCAAAAGGCTGCATTTTCACAAAGTACAAGACAGTAGTAAAACCAGTTCGCTACTTACCACTGTTCTGACTATTAAAAAGCCTGTTTGAAGCTGAACGTGCTCCTGCTGCCCCCACATCCAGCCTCCTCCCAGCTCTGCTATGTGGCTTATTAATGTTGGATATTTGCCATTTGAAAAATACTCAGAATGAAGCTTTGAAAGAAGGAGCTGCCAATTCCTTGGAGATGCATGCTACAGGGATAGTCTGGAGATGTGAGCAGGGCAGATTATTTCCATATCGCTCTCCCCAGTGTAAAGATAATCTTGTGAAGGAGCTATTCCCAGCTTCTTTATCACTCAAGGGTTTCCAGAAACAAAGCTAGGTTCTGAGTTTATAATCTCCTGTTCAGTCTGCTAAACAACCACCCAGAATTACTCATGCAGGGGATGAGATCAACTCCAGCAATCTATTCTCATTGTGGAACTTTTCTGCTTATTTCAAGAGCAAATTCCTGCTGGAGACAAGAACTTTGCTTTTCCTTACTCAGCCAAAAAAAACCCCAAAGTACGCCACTTCTAAAAAAGCAGACAAGTCATCTCATCTCACTGCAGCTAAATCAAGTTTGTAAGTATTGCTGCAATTTCAATCCATCATTGCTGAAGTAACACAAGAATGTGGAACAAAAACAAAATCAGACAAGTTATTTGTGAAAGCCATCCTGCTAGAACTGCCACAGAAACACAGCTACAGCCCAATGGAGGGAGTAATAAGAGAGGATCTCTCTATTTTACCTCTCTCTTCCTTCAGAATAAGGAAAATGCAAGATTTTGTACTTGAACTCATGAAGAACTAGCAAAAAATCCCCTGCTTTAAAGCTAAGTCACATTTCAGATATCCAGCCTAAATTTTTATGCAGCGTGAGAAACCAGCCAACATGCATCCACAGCCATGAACCATGATTACAATCTTCCAGGAAATACATGGAAGATTTGCAAAAAACCCACAACAAAACAACACCAAAAAATTTGCCCAGATTAATTAATAAAGTATGAATGAAATACAGACTTTTAACTAAGCTATTGATACAGCAGTTGCTCTGATCTGAGCAAAAGAACAGAGTTGGCTACTAGCAGCTGAACTAAATTTAGAGATGGCTTATTGACAATTTGGGGCCAGGGGTGGAATTTGTCACAGCACAGTCCTGTTTTTCCATAAAAAAGGAATGAAAGCCCAATACCTCTCACTGCCTTGCTATCAAAGCCATTTTATCTGTGATGACACAGCATTCAACACCACTAACTTAAACCATTATCATTGGAAATTACAGACTTCTACTGAAATGACTTGTTTTTTTGTAACAGGGGCTCATTTTGCCTTGTAACTCCAATTCATCCCACCCTGCTGTCCTGTTGCCTGAGCCATCAGGAGGCTCTTTCCCAGCAGCCCAGAGGTCACAGGCTGATGGGCTGCAGCAGGACCTGTACTCGGATGCCCTTGATTCTGCTGACAAGAATATAAAATAGAAATGCCTCAGAGAAGCATTACTTCAAAAAGCCACGAAGACTATAAATGACTCACAGAAAGGTCTTTGTTTTCACAAAGGGGAGACCAATCCATGGATGGAGTAAGAGTGTGCCAAGAGATATTTTTGACGTTTCCTCAGTGCAGCTGCTCAAGTTCTCTGAACAGT
Organism: Serilophus lunatus; assembly: GCA_013399895.1. NCBI lineage: Eukaryota > Metazoa > Chordata > Aves > Passeriformes > Eurylaimidae > Serilophus > Serilophus lunatus. The sequence goes on from VXBA01001571.1 coordinate 560,785, forward strand.
TTATTAGAATATGCAGAAGGTCAGGAAAAGTCAGATCTAGGCATATTTTCCCAAACTGCACGTATTTTTAGCAGCAATGAGGAGCAAGCAGAGAATTCCATCCCTACGGTTTTCCCCAGCAAACCTTGAGGTTGAACAGACAAACTTAACTCAGCTTCTCGGCGAAGTGAAGGCTAATGAAAAATTTCAACTATTACAAGTCTGTGTAATTGATAAACTCATTTAATTCACAAAGAACTTTTTACTGAAATCAGTTTGTAACTTGTGAAAAGGAAAAATTTACTGGGAGCTTCAGTATAGGAATATTTGAAAGACTAAACTGTATCCTCACATTCCCAAAGGCACAGCAGCACCAGTGTCTGCTGCTACAGTGGTGTGGGAACCTACAGTAAATGCTGACCCCAAAAAAGCAGCTTCTTCCTTTCTCACTGTGGTCTCCAGGCACAAGAAATGTCAAGCTGGCTGCAGATGAACGTGTTTTCACAGACTGTTCTAAAATGAGAGCACTTTTCTATGGATTTCACATTATTGTTCATGGTTGCTGTCAAATAGCAATAATGAAGCATTTTGCAGCCTCCATCACATGTTTCAAGTATCTGTTACAGTATTTTTTGCCAGGATGCCAGAAGAGAAGAGGACTCAAACTGCCTTCAATCTTACCAGTTTTCCTTATTTATAAGCAACATTTCAGAATCTACATCAAATGCAGTGACAAAAAGGCTCAAGTCCAGTTCTCATCAGTTAATTATCTCATTCTGGTCATAAGACCACACTTTAAAAGCACAGAATCAGTCTTTTTTTTTCTTCTCCATATTCTTTTTAGAGCTGTATTCAATGTGACCTGCAGCCCAAAGATGCCAGTGGGGTCATGCACGCTGTTAAAACCTGTGACAAACAAGCTCGGCAATGACACGACTGCTGCTTATTCTACTATTTGTAGCAGAAAGAGAGGTACTTGAAACAAAATTCATTATGTGATTAAGTGAAAATGTCATGAAATGGCACTGATTTGAAAGCTTAAAATTAAAATCCTTTTATGTTATTTACATGTACTGCAAGACAAAAACTCTCTTCCACACAAAAACAGCAAGGCAACACATTTCTTGATTAAAATATCCCACATTCTAACTCTGACCAAATCAGTGACAGAATGACAGGAAAGCAGGGTTGCACCTCACTGTTCTGACCTAATCTGACTTTTAACCCCTCCCCACCACTTGAAAAGGGACTTGGAATGCGAGGAGGAATTAAATTTCGAAATCCACAATCCAACAATTTGTTTCTGTGTTTGCTGGGAAGACTGACTCAACCCCAACTACTTCAGACAGATCAAATGCTATAAAATTACTACCCTAATAACACTATATAAATTCATATGTAATAATAAATAACAGTATATAAATTGTACAGAAATCAGCACCTTTGCATTGCACAATCAACTGCAACCCCAGTTTTAGCAAAGCAGCTGTTACTATGAGACGAGAAAAGCATCAAATAACAGAGACCACATGAAATGCTTATGCTCCCACCAGTGCTATTTCAGATGCAGAAGTTTTTTCCCAAAGCCATGGGCTTTTTCTGACTAAACCACAGAGAAATGCTGCAGTGCTGTACCACTGGCTCTAAGCAAACAACCCTCAGCTTGAAGAGACTACTCTGGACAGGATCCAGAACGAGCAGCAGCCATACCACAGGGAAAGGCCACCAGGGAAATGGCTTCTTTTTGCAAGTTCATGGGAATTTGAGTTTTGAAACCCAATCTTTCCTAGCTGCCTGAGATTGCCTCATGATCAGGGAACTGGCAACCTTTCCAGCGAGAGGCTGACTCTGTCTGTGAGCAAACCAGCCCTAAGGAAAACTGTGCTCCCTAACTTTGGGAGATGAAAGTCACCAGTTTGGAATGGCAGAAGCTCTGCTTCAGTGGGAACATAGTAAAAAAACGGGTTTTAGGGTTGCAGTGGCCCCAGGATAGAGGTTGCCTTCTAAACTTCAAATCTCCCAGTATAACCAGAGAAGTGAAGACCCCTCCACACTGTGCATTTTTCATCAGAGTGAGAGAATGGTTGGAAGGAACTGCTGGAGGTCTCAAGTCCAATCTCCTTGGCAAGGGCTGGCTCCTCAGAGCCTTTTCCAGTCCAGGTTTGAATGCCTGCCAGCATGGAAATTCCAGAGTCTTTACGGGTGACCTGTTTCAGAGCTCACCGATGTGCATTGGAACAAGACCCTGCCTTGCTACATGTCCTGAGTGCTGGTTCTGTGAGGAAAGCCAAGCTCTTGGGCACACTCTGGGTTAACTCATCCACTCTCCCTGCTGGTGAGATACTCTTCCTGCTTGGGTTTATACACCACTGCCATCTCATCTGTGCCAACCAGTTGAAGTTATCAATACAACCTGACTGCAAATTAACAAGAATCCTATACTTTCAGAGCCAAAAAAAGAGAAAGTGAATTACCCATTTCCACCTACTACCCAACTCACACAACTGTATCACATCTTTTCCTTGCAATCTCTGCTCAGCCCTGTCATTCCTTCCTTCATGGTTAACTCCACACAGTCAAGAAGTGAGTAAGTTATCTGTGTAAAGGCTAAGTCTTCCTCTAGCTCTGCAAATTATTCATCTACACAGGAGTTCCCAGAGTAGCAGATGGTAGAACTATATGAAATTCTAAGAAATAGGAGAAAATCTTAAAGGTATTTAAGTTATCCATACAGTAACTCTGAAACAGCACTGTAATTATATAGAAATTGTCCTTTATTTTAACTACCCATGAGTTATCTTGAACCATGAACATCCAGTGACAGCAAAGAATGTTATTATGGAAATAAAACACATCACAAAGCACAACTTTGAAACAAGACCCTAAATAAAACTGAAGAATTTGGCAACCAATCACACAAATGCAAGAGTGGGTTTTCAGTGTACAATACCTATGTTATTGCTCAAAACCTTGTATTGACTTATGCAAAATACACACTTGAGCACTCATAATCCAAAAGTCACAACATTTGTGACCCTATTTGGTCACAAATATCAAATGTGCCTGAACACTGCCTCAGTGATGTTTCAAAGTTTAAATACCACTCCCACTTTGAGGCTGGCAAAATGGAGATTTGAACACTGGAATATATTATTGCAGAATAAACAAACTAAGGTGTGAATTTAGACTAGTCTCCAAGGTGTGTGCTTACATTCACTCAAAGATAAACATTAACTAGTAAGTCTGTATAATGGCAAAAAAATTCCTAGTCAATGATGCTGCATTTATTGCAGGCTGTGTAATTGCCCTGTGACACCGGGTCTGTGCAACTATTGTGTTACCTGTTACAAAAATAACTTCCAACAGCACTCACCTGATGCTTCTTTTATTAAAGATACATTTCTACCCCAAAACTCCACTGCATGTCTGTCTAGATATTCACTCCAAATTATTTCTACCTCCCTCCCCCAAGGATTCTAGTTAAAATTTCAAGCAAACTGCTGGTAAAATGTGGAGTTATTAATGGGAGAGAAAGAAGGTGATTTGTATTTCCAGTTATCTGAATTCATTGCCTGATCTAATTTTCTGTTACAGATACGGCTCAGTTTTCCAAAAGACTAACAACAACCTGTCCTTCTGAAGATAAAACCTAATACATCACATCTTGTGTTTCAAAATACCGCAACAGAAGATAGAGCGAAAATAAGGATTTCTGAGCAAGGAAATGACCTTTCAGAAGTGAAACCCTACCTGAGTTGTGCTTTAAGTTCAGTAAACCTGGGTCGCCTGCTGGGGTCGTAGGCCCAGCACTTGGTCATAAGGCTGTAGAGGGTGGGAGGGCAGTTTGGAGGCATTGGGAGCCGCTCACCGTTCTCAATCCGCCCAATCACATCATTGTTCTTCACTCCCTGGAAGGGCTTTACCCCGTGCATGAGGATCTCCCACATACACACACCTGAGAAACACACACAAAATAACGTTTTCCTCAATGTGAGCAAACGAGACCTGTTAAAAAAAAAAAGAAACAAACCCCAATTCTGTACTGACAATCCAATTTCTTCTGGAATACACAGCCACCGAATCGGTTTGGACTTACCAGCTGGCAGCAGAGGAGTGATGTGCAGCAGGACTACACACACAGCACCAACCTCACCTACTGATGAGGCAGCATGACCCACAGCCCAGCCTCCCACTGCACTGCCTTTTACCTGCTCTAAATCACAGGGGTTGCTCATATTCAAATCTCCTTTCTCATGAGGTAGAATGAGCTGTGTTTGCTTTTCCCTTTGACTCGTTCCAACTGGCTTGTTTCGACACGTAGAGTGTATTTTCACTTTGAGGGTGTTTTAGCACTGGCACTGATCCAGATATTTTGTGCTGAAACTGTGTAATAAACCAGTTTCTATCGAAACAGCATTAAAAGCACAAAGGGGAATGTCGTCTGTCGCTTTAGGATTGGCCAAAATGTTCCATAGGCATCATTTTTCTAACTCTGACTGCAGTAGATTTTTCTTCAAACTATTGTAAACACTTCACTTAAAAACAATCAAATTTTAATTTGTAAAAAGGGTGAACTCCAACTTGACTTTGCTGCTCTTATTCCAAGTCTCATCATCACCTTTGTTCCCTGACACAGCCTGTGTTCTGTCTGCCCAGACCACCAGTCACAACCAGTTTGAGCACAGGTGATCAGATTCATCTAAAATGCTGTATATATTTAGGAAAAAAGGTCAAGGCTTCAGGATATGCTCATTTACCCTTATTTTTACTCTGGTCATACTTTGTAAGCTGGCAGGAGCTATGAAAGACAAATGAAGCTGGAATCTAGCAATAAAGATCTGGGAACAGTGTATTATGAAGGGTCAGCCTGTCATTTAGCAAGGAAGCAGGTGTTATCACCGTAAGAGTCAAAATATAAACCAGCGTCAGCAAGTGACAATGGTGCAACACAAAAAATAAAACCAAAAAGTTCAAAGCACAACCAACATAAAAAAATAATTTCTCTTACAGCTATGAGATAATTTCCTTGCACCTTCATTTCTGTCAGCTTCTTACTAGTGGTAAAAAGGCACATGATATTTCAGGCTTGCTAAGTAGAAGAAGGAAAAAAACCCCCTCAAAGATGGAAAATATGCTGGAAGAAACAGGATTTTCAGACAGTACAGTAAAAACAGTGCCAGATATCTGGAAATTATTTATTTATAGCAGTTAAAATGAAACACTGAACTCTTCCAACAAGCCACTTAGGAATTCTCACCATTTGGTGTTCACTTACCAAACATCCACACATCACTAGCTGAGGTAAACCGTCGGAAGTTGATTGACTCTGGAGCCATCCATTTGATAGGTAATTTTCCTTTGGATGCTACAGGAAAGGCAAGACAAGGCAGGTTGTTATCCCTAGTACTGAGCTCAAACATGCATTTTGTTCTCAGTGAAGCAACTCACAGGCAAAACCTCTCTCTACTGAAGCACTTCAACTATCAATATATAAGGTTGTTTGGTCTTACTTAAAAGTAGAAAACAACAAAAAAACCCCAAGTAAACTCCCAAAACTCCCAATAAAGACCCCAGCAACAAACCCCAAAGCACACCGAGAAAATTATTTCCCCTCTCAGCAATTAGAAAGATAAAATGTAGCTCAATGAATGAGACAATAAAATTACAAAATATAATGAAGTGTATGGGAACAGATAAAGGATATTTTAAAATATATGAATGATGACATTTATGAACACATGCTTTAATAATATACACCAGCTTTGAAATGCTACTGTTTGGTACCCAACATGCAATCTGTATTCTCTTGCTGTATTTCCCATCTATCAGGAACTGCAGAACATCTCTCAGCTGCTGGAGACACTGAAGCTCAGTATTGCATCCAAAATGAGGTAAAAAATTGGCTTCAAAGGCAGTTTTGTACTGAATCTCCCTAGTCCAGTGGCATCTGAAGTATGCAGCATACAGTAACAGCACAAACTCAACAATGATCTGTACCTACACGTGGACTTGCCACTTCTTCCAACTTAAATCACATCTTGTGATCCCTCGTCTTAAGCACATAATGTAGGAATTTACTGCCATCATGAAACTGCTGAACAACATGACTTTTTACACAAATGTAGCAAGACCAAGGAAATCTGGTTACTTCCTCAATATTGTAGGAAGCAACTGTGTTCTAAATGTCCTGCAAGAAGGACCCAGAGTGTCAACTTACCTTTGTAGTACGTACTGTCTTCCATGTATCGGGATAAACCAAAGTCACCCAATTTCACACAGTCAGTGGTAGACACCAGCACATTTCTAGCAGCAATATCCCTGTGAAACAGAGGGAACAGTATTTCTAGTCTTTTAAAAACAAAGTGGTGAAGTATCATTTGAAGTAAATTTGCCACCTGCCCTGCAAAGGTAAGGAACTGGTTTAACTTATCAGTCCTGTATGAGGTTTCCTAATAAGGTGTACAGGTTTTAGTGATACCACAGGGATTGTGGAAAGACTTTGGCATTTCTGTCTTGCAGTTTCTCAGGTGAGACAACCTGCTTGTATGTGTCGTTGATTCTGGATTTCAGAAGGTGTGACCAAGTATTGACAGACTGAGCAGTGATGTAAGTAGAGCCAATTAGTGGTGCTGCTTTCTCCCACTTACGTACAGTATGGGCTGTGTTTTACAAGTTTATTGCTACAGTTTAAATAAACAACTACTTGGCTGAAATCATATGATCACTTCGTTGGAAAAGATCTTGAAGATTGTACAGTTCAACCATTAAATCGACTCTGCCACTAAACCATGTCCCCAAGTGCCTCACCTACACATTTTTAAATGCCTCCAGGGAATCAACTATTGCCCTGGGCAGCCCTTTTCTTCAGGAAATTTTTCCCAATATCTAATCTAAACATCTCCTGGTGCAGCTTGAGGTAATTTCCTCTTGTCCTGTCACTCCTTACTTGGGAGAAGAGACCAATCCCCACCTGGCTACATTTTCCTTTCAGGGAGTTACAGAGAACGAGGTCTCCCCTGAGCCTCCCTTTCTCCAGGTTGAGCCTCCCAAGCTCCCTCAGCTGCTCCTCATCAGACTTGTGCTCCAGGCCCTTTCCCAGCTCCGCTGCCCTTCTCTGGAAATGCTCCAGAGCACCTCATTGTCTTTCTGGTTGTGAAGAGCCCAAAACTAAACCCAGAATTTGAGGTGTGGCCTCAGCAGTGGCAACTGCTGTGGTTCGGTCACTGCCCTGGCCCTGCTGGCCACACTATAGCTGAACAGCCCAGACGCCATTGGCTTTCTTGCCCACTTGGGCACATGCTGGCTCATGTTCAGCTGCTCTTGGCCAGCATTTCCAGGTCCTTTTTGTGATTGGGTTGTTGTGACCCAGGTGCAGGACTCAGCACTCCCCCTCGTTCAAATGAGCAGCCTTGGCCCATCGATCCTGTCTGTTCAGGACCCTCTGCAGAGCCTTCCTACCCCCCAGCAGATCAACACTCCCACCCAACTGGATGTTGTCTACTCAGAGTGTCCTCAATTCCCTCATCCAGAGCACTGATGAAGATATTAAACAGGACTAAGCCCAACACTGAGCCCCTGGGACTGGACACACGACTGGACATAACCCCATTCCCCGTTCCAGCCAGTTTTTCACCCAGCAAAGAGCGCACCAGTTCAAGCCACCGGTGTCACAGCCAGTTAAAACAAAAGTATCCATAACAATCCTCAGTCTGCTATTTGCAATATTTTAATATAAATACGTATGTACGGATGCACAGCTATGTCTTTTTTATATATGTGTGTATATATATATAGGTATGTCTGTGTCTGCTCATACATTATCACAACACATATACAGAAATGCACGTTAAGTATTTAAACACAAATAAATTGCTGAAGTTCAAAAGTAATAGCACTTAACTGGAGTGCTGTGAACTCTTAATTGCATACAATAAGAGGCTGAAACCAATCTCTTCTCTCTAGAAAGCTCATTCAATTCAAGGGAATTAAATTCAAAATACACTGCAAAGGAAATTTAGGTTCATTTTCTGGTTAAGCAAAGTACTCGTTTTTTATAAATATTTTGTTTTCCCTGTTCTTTACTTAAGAAGCCATCTGCCCTTGTTTTGCTTTTCTACATTTGAAAGATTACAGTTGACTCACAGCTTTAAAAAATATTGTAACCACAAAGCAACAACTGAGCTGAAAACTATTCCAAATAAAATCCAGCTCCAAGTCAATCCAGGAGTGGGCCAGCAGGTGTCACCATTGAAAAGGGTGTAACAGTGGTAGAAGCCTCTGCAAAAACTGTATTCCCTAAAATTGAAATAGATACATATAAAAACAGACACATACACAAACATATGAAATCTTACCTATGTACAAATCTTTTGCTCTCTAAGTAGGCGAGTGCTGTGCTAAGCTGGTAAGCGTAGAGTATCAGAGAGGCCAGGTCCAAGCTGTATTTTCTTACTTGCAAAAATGAACGTAACTTTTTGCACAAGAAAATTAAAAACAGAAAGAAATCAGGACCAAAAATAACAAATTTGAACAAGGCACATCTCAAACTGTAAAGTATACACAAGTATTGATAGGTATGACTTCCCTTTATGCTGGATGAGAAAACAAAGTACTTCCCATGAACAAATTTACCTCTGGGTTAAATTCAAGCAGTTTTTTTCTACATGAAAACTGTTAGCCAAACAAAAAAAAAATTAGTAATTTTGTGCATTGCTTTCAGGTTCCTTTTGAAGAGCATCTGCTGCTGCTGTTCCAGAGTGAAGCACTTCTGGACTTTTATTGACTCTACCCAGAGTACAGCACATGTTTAAGGGCTAAATAATTTAAGAACTTAACACTACCTCGCCAAGTCAAACACTGCTTATATCAGTATTGTTTTGGAAGCATTAATTTTAACTTACATGTGCTAAAGCAACTGGATACAGCACAGAGGAGCCAATTATCAATGCAGAATATTTATCAGCTACATTCCCAGTATAAGGCAGTTAGGATCTACTACAAGGTGGCACTTGAGTCTCCTTAAAACACGGTTTTGGAAAGCCATTCAGGCACTGGAAAGGAGATCTGTAATTTTTTGACAGAAAATTACTTCTCCACTACAGGTTTTTCTGCCTTCTCTTTTTTTTTCTCTTTTTTTTTTTTTTTTTACCAACACACTGCAGTTTGATAATTACAATGGCAATACACAATGCAGTAGGAAATGTCACTGCAGACCATGTTTTCAGAAACATGTAGCTCAAAGAAACTAAACCAATTAAAAGGAGCGAGATTCTAGTTTTGCTTGAACCATTCATCCAAAAAACATAATAATGAGGGAAGTCATGTCATCTGGGGCCTCTGCTGCAGAGGCTCTAAAGAAAAAAAAACAACAACACAAGAAATTCAAGGTTTCAAGGGAAAATGCAGCATTACTCAGAAAGAATAAAAGATGTACTACAATTTCACTTCTAGAAGGTATGTTTCCAAATGCTGGTTAAATGATATCACATTATCATGATCTTGACAGAGGTCATGCTCTCACTCTGGAACTGCAATTGAATTCTCTGAAAACTCTGACTAAATTGCTTTGGAATGAGGTGATGCAGTTCCCTCAGTGGAGGAGTAGGTCAAAAGCTTCCACTCCTGTTTCTGAGTCCATAATTCTACAAATGAGTATGATATCATGTTTGGTATCATGTTAGTATTGTGAAGGGTTTTTTCAGCCTTTTGTGAAGGTGTCTGTGAGCTAAAAGAGAGGAAAACAAAGCTGTTTGAGGGTTTTTCATACCTCTCCAAGCGTACAGAGCTCCATGATTATCCAAACTGGGTTTTCTGTAATAACTCCAATGAGCTTCACGATGTGAGGGTGATCAAACTGACGCATTGTTACTAAAAGGAAATAAAAACAATTCAGTGTGTGACATAAAACCTTTCTTTAAAATATATAAAGGAATCAGTTAGCAAGCATTTAGCCTATGATCACAAGATATAATCAAAGAACTTGAAACAACCTGAAACAACTGTTGCAAACAATAATGTCTGGTCATTTCATGTGCTCTGGGCAGTAGAAAACATTGTCTGCTTTAGCTGTACTATTCTCCACTCACAAAAACTAAACTGCTGTGGAAGGTGCCAGTCAGGTCAGGCCCTGGCTTTCAGCCCTGCCCGAGCACAACCTAAGTTAACCTTTGCCCTTCTAGTGGAAGAGGAGGCAAGAAAAAACAGTCTGTGGAATTCAATTACTGGAAATAATGTCTGTCAGTTTATTACAGAGATAAAAATCTTATTTAATCATTACGTTCACAGCTCACTTTTTTTTTTCCACGGAGTTAATTAACGTGTCAGCCTCAGCCGTGCAGACACAGTATCTTTTGTGCAGTCTGTCATACAATGATCCACTAGTTCCAACCCCCCTGCCATGGGCAGGGACACTTTCCAGCTTGCTCAGAGCCCCATCCTGGTATTGAACACCCTCCAGGGATGAGGCATCCACAGCTTCTTTGGATGGCCTGTCCCAGTGCCTCACCACCCTCATGGAATTTTTCCTAAAGCCTAATCTAAACACAACTCTTTCAGTTAAAAACATTACTTATCACTATGTTCCCTGATGAAGAGCCTCTTATTATCTTTCCTGCAGGCATCCTTTGAGCACAGGAAGGGGCTCTAAGCTCTCCCTGGAGCCTTCTCTTCTCCAGGCTGAACAGCCCCAACTCCCCCAGGCTGTCTCCACAGCAGAGGTGCTCCAGCCCTCTGAGCACCTTCACAGCCTCCTCTGGACCCACTCTAACAGAGCCATGTCCTTGCTGTGCTGGGGATCCCAGAGCCGGATGCAGCACTCCAGATGGGATCTAATCAGAGCGGAGCAGAAGGGCAGAATCCCTTCTCTTGCCCTGCTGGCAATACCTCTTCTGATGTACCCCGGGATACAACTGGTTTTCTATGCTGCAACTGCACATTGCTGGCTCATTACTCAATTTTCAATCCACCAATACCCCAAAGTCCTTCCTTGCAGAGCTGCTCTCACAGCCCATATCCATGTCTGGAATTGTCCCAACACACATGCAGGACCTTGCACTCGGCCTTGTTGAGTTCCAGGATGTTCTCATAGACACCACCCCTGTCAAGGACTGTGCTCCCATCGGGTTCCTCTGGATCAGGAAATCCCCCTGAGCCCTGCTGGAGCTCTCTGCTCCCATCGTGCAGGAACTGCTCACCCGGACCACTGACCCAAAGCCTACTAATGTTTGGGGGGCCATATTTGGCAGGTTAAATCAAGCATCAGTCCTCTGATTAAGTTCTCTTCCAACACAGGCATGGCAAAAACATCCTTAATGTACTCTTGACAAACAGCCTTAATTTGATCTTGAAGCACTATCTTGTCTACATTCACAGTTTGCAGTGTCCATAGAAATACACAGTAATTACCAAACTGGAAAGTCTGCTTCAGTTTGCCCAAAGTTAGGCAGGAATAAAACTCATCTTTAAACTAAGCACAAGCCAGGAGGTGTTTCTGCATTTCTACTCTGATGAGCTCTCAACTCTACTTCTGCACACAGGCACACAGCAGCTGTATAACCAACACATCTTGCAACCCTAACAACTAAACAGGACTATCCAAAGATTTAAGACCAAAACTTAAAACACTTCAATAACACCTTTTCCTGCAAAGGAAAACTTCAGATAACATATTCTTTAAAATATTAATGTTATGAATAATACAGGGAAAAAAACCCAAGACTTGAACAAACATCCCCATCATTGACATAGTTTAAAACATTGACAGAAAGGAATAAATAACATGGGGAAATGTCACACAGGCAATAACAACTGCTAAATCTTTTCAGCATTGAAACTCCACTGAAATATCTTAATGTTCCTAATACTAAAACATTAGGAAATAAATTTCTCAATTCAGTGAAGTAACCAACTGTTCTGAGTGAATTTGCAATCTCAACACAAGACAAAGGTAACAGATGGGAATTAGAATGAAAAAGAGTAAGAAGAAATGGCAAAACTATTAAATCAAAAATGAAAAGCACTATTTTTCTGTCGACTATGGTGGCATTTCCTAATCTGTCAAACTCAAAGCATAATAAGGAGCATTCAATGAGCAATTATTTTCTACATTGTTAGGAGACAGCAGCCTACCTGTGAGTGCTGAGTTATTACTGTAAGCAATGGTTTTTACTGTTCCAACAGATAGAAATGTAATGGAAAAAATTACAATAATTTGAGTAAAAAACTGACATTCAAAAACAAGAAGCCATTTAGCTCTGAACACAGATTTTTCTGAACAATTAGGAAAAAATCCTTCAATAAAACAACAGTGAATAAAATACACTGCAACATCTGACCATAACCAATTAATTTACTGAGATAATACAATACCTTTACAACATTTATAGACATAAAATAGCAAAGGAATAAGAGGCAAAAATTAAGGCCTAAGTATCATATGTTAATTTGCTTACAAGACCAAACAATAGAGGAATCAGTACCTTTAGTATTCTTACAGAAGTTTTCTGTTCCTATTTATTTCAACAAAAAGCCTTCTTCCATATGCTAATGGGGAATGCAGTATTTGGGGGCCATTATTTAGAAAAATGGTTTATTCTATCATAAATTTTAACTCTCAATTTTCAAAGCAGATCTTTTAGAAGCAACGTTTCCAGCAAAGAAAACTAGCTGACCTTCTAAAGTAATACACTAAAAAAGAAATTATTTTTTTTAATTCCTAAAGGAGAGAAAGAAATAGAGGATCAGATGCCTAATATTCCAAAACTGGTTCTGTAGCCTTACAGACATCACTGTTCAATTTGGAAAATCAAAGAACTGACATACAATCTTACATATATACCTGAGCAATGCAAGGATGTAAAACACTCTCCTGGCACATATTGCAGGACAGGAAAAAGTCAGCTATATTAGTACAAGATTTAAATCAGTGTAAGAAGTTTCTGGCACAGGTGGCTGCAATCTTTGCAAGGAGCAGTTACAGAGCCAACCCCAAAATAAGTTTTTTAATACTCACAGGCTTCTTGTAAGAATTTTTCTCTAACGCTGTCTGAGGTGCAGTTCTTACATGTTTTGATTGCAACAGCCATAGCTGGATTTTCCTGAAAGACATCAGTGAGAAATAACTGAAGTACAGCCCACCAAAAGCTGTCCTTTAAAATTCTAGCAAAACTGCTTTGGAGAAAATTGTTTTTAAATAAAATACCTTTAGTTGAGAAATTACACGTTGAACGCTTCCATGTTAAAATATCATTATAATCTTGCCTTGGAAATATTTAATCTGTTTTAAACCATGTTAAATCATGCAAAAAAGATGATAAAAGATGGTTACATTCAAGTGAATAGTACTGTAAACTTTTTGGGTCATCCAGGACAATAAACTCTTGACAATATTTTGTAAAAATACAGGAAACAAGGAGATATATCTAAAAATATCACTTGGCTGATGCAAGCAAGGAACCTGGAAAGCCAAAAAAAGGATTTTTGTGCCTCTTGCAGAGGAAAGACTTGCTGCAATTTTGAACCCAAACTGCAAAAGAAAGTAACACCAAGATTTTTACATACTACCTTCACAATCAGATCTAGGCTTTAAACCCAGAATGCATGGATTCAAAATCAAACAGATTTTCCCATCTAGTTGCTCATCCTCTGAATACTGAAAAATGACAAGTTCTTAATGGGTTGAAAAAGGCTGAAGTGTTTTGTAACTCAGCTTCCACATCAAGTATGGGCCTGTTCAAGGACTAGTATGCCCTTATGCCCTCCTTCCCACTGGGAAACTGGGAATTGTCTATTGTTTAGTGGGCAGTTTAAAAATGAAACTCCCCTTGAAAGGCTACAGGGTTGATCTATGTCCTTACCAAGTCTTTAAGGCCCATGAGAGGTGAAGATTAATAGTTATGTTCTGTGTCTGCTCATGCTTACTCTATTTTAAATCTATTTGTACAGACAAACATTACCAGAATTAGAACAGTATTTATATTTTGCAGGCTTAAATGCCTATTTTCTAAGTTGCTCACAACATAGATTTTCAAGTTGACTTTGCAGGAAAATATTGATTAAATCCTTTTCTCATACATAAAATGCCCATAAACTGACTGAAAAACTGATGGTAAATCATTATTTTATTCCCTTATGAAAGGAGGATTGAACAATCAGCCCTGGATGAGGCCTCTGGATGCTGGCCAGACCCATCCCTCTCCTGGCATTTGGAAACCTAACTAACATGAGCATCAAAAGGAAGAGTTTCAGTGTCTGCAACCAGCAAAGACCCCAGATATTTTACAGAATGAACACAGGAAAAGGCCTAATATCAGGGTTTTGACAATTTTTTTTTTTTTATAAGAACAAACCAGTGAGGATGTATCAGAAAGGCCACAGTTTGTGTCCTCAGCAGCAAATGCCATTTTAAATGACACTTTGGTTTTAACTCCATAGTAAATCAGCTTTCAAAGACAGGTTTTACTGTATGTACACACCCATTTTCCATTTAGTATCCCATAAACACAGGCTGGCTGTGATAACTCAGGAAATACCTGGTAGAAAACACCATTCCAGAAGAGGTGGATGCTGCACAATCACTAGAATAAGGACTTTACACATGCTATGAACAGGGATAAAAGAATTTTGGAGATTCAAATTTGAGCTGGCAGAACAAGAGGCAAGAAATCTCCCCTGTAGTTTTGCACACAAGCTGAAGATATATATGGAAACATTGTCATGTTATTGAAATTAAACTTCTGTGCATTGCAAGATTTCTTCCCAGAGTCTAAGTTGCACTCTGTGACCAGCACTTTAAAATTTAATGGTCAACTTTCTGTGTCCCTTTCACGTATTCTAGTGTCTTAAGTGTAGCAAAGTTTTATTAATAAAAATAATTAGCAGGTTGCTGTTTAAAAATACCATATTAGATCCAGGATCCCTGAATAAAATCCATTTTCCAATTCTCAAAAGAGAATGGGGACAAACCACCATTTTCAAAACAACAGAAAAGGGTCTTTAATTGGTTTTACAGAGCTCCAGATTTATCCACCATGTCTCAAGTGCAGTGAAACACTACTCCTCAGTACTCCTGCTAACTTGGACACAATTAAATGAAAAAATAAGAATCTCCCTCAATTCAAAGGAGATCAGATTTGCTTTTCAAATTAAGGTGTCAGAAAGACCTGTAGCTTTTCTGAAATAGATAAAATTTATCCTTACTTGTTTACTTAAACACTGCATTTTAAATTAATTTATTTAATCCACCAAATCCAAGACTCTCATAAGCTGCTCCTGGGAAATCCTGTTTCTTAAGTTACAAATAGATTATTGTCCACATGAATTGTTATATTATCTATCAAAAATTCAAACAATTTCTCCTCATATGAAATAGATCTTCATTTTACACTTGTAGAATTAGTTTAAGACTGAAATTGGTTGACATTAATTATTTTTTTTGCAGCTTTCTCCTGTCTTTCCCCACAAACTTGTGATCTATTTAAATAACAATCTTAGTCTTTTTGGCTGCAGCCTAGAAAAACATATAAACACCAGCTTAAATTACACAACTCCTGCTAACCTCCCTGCTTTCACTGAGGTGAGTCCTGTGTGTTGGGGTTTTGCTGGATCAGTCCTCAAGTATTTTGCATCTTTCCTTTGAGAAAAAAGTAGTCACTCTATTAACCTTCTCTGTGAGAAACCCAGGGAGATGGTCAATTTTTGTTTGTTCTGGGAGACTCAGATGAAGGCCCTTAAGAAATAAATTTATTTTTTTTTAACTAGAGAAGTTTTGCTGTTTGTTTATTTTTATTTTAGAAGGAGACTTACCGGGCTCATGTAAACTCCTTGGTGCACATCTCCAAACTGTCCTTCCCCAATGCAGCGACCCAGTTCAATTCTCTCCCTTTGAATTTCATAATCTCTGGCTATAAGAATATAATGCACTTCAAATATTAAGTTTCTGAAGAAGGGCAGACAAATATTCCACAAGACACAAAACTCAAAGTAAGTCACTCAATGTCTCACATATGAACAACTAAGATTAACATTTGCAGCACACCAACCTATGCAGATGCTGCACACACACAGTGGAGACCTCTTAAACAAATATCTGAACCAAAGCAATGGGAAAGGAATTGTGAAATCTAAATTGCTAAATTAACTGGTTAACTAAATTAACTGCTATATTAATAAATATATATTCATTTATTCCAGTGCAAGAGACATAAGTGGATCCTTCTTAATTGCAGCTGGTAAAAGACAAGCACACAAACAGCTTAGGGCAACACCAATGATGTTGAATACAGCCTTGTTTTTAAAAACAGCCTTATCCCTTTGGGTGTTCAAGAGAACTCCACGATGTGGTATTTTAGATTTTGGAACCATCAAAAGAGCCCAGAGAATTTTTAAAGAGGTAACTGCAAGAAAAAAAAAATACAAAAGCAAGAACACGGCAAAAAAGAATAAAATGAAAGAGCAAAATTTTGAATGCACTACACCTCTGTCAGTGTGCAACTGAAGCGAAATTGAGATGTTTGGTGGACTTATGCAATTTTGTTCATGTCATGGCTTAACAGGCTGAGAATATTACTGACAAAAATGGCTAGGTACTTCAGCAAAACATTTAATCAATTGCAATTGAATGACTTCATTTGCAATTTAATTTTTAGCAGACATGGAAAAAATATTTCAGGAATAGCAGGAAAAGCACATACAGTATATGTTTTCACCTCTACTTGTATTATTCAGAGAAAAAATATATAACCAACCAGCTTAGAACTTCATAATGTTGATTTTAACATCATTAACACTACAGAAAAAAATGCCAACTAGAGCTGGGTAACGAGGTAATAAATGCTTTTTTTTCATATCTTTTTTAAATACTGCATTTTCCTCTTTAAAATCCCAAAGCTAACTGGTTTAACTATAAATAAATAATGTTTATTAAATGAAAGTGAACAGTAAACTTAAAAATTCCACATCATTCCAAACTGCAAGCATACAAGGATGGGTAAAGGGTCTCCTGTTACCTTCATCTATTCCATAGCTTTCTGCAGTGCAATTAAGAGAAAAATCAAATGCTTACTTAGATAGAGCTTCTTAAAATCAAGACAAGGACAAACAATTTTAACATTTTTTTAAAAAAATTAAAAGATATACTGATGCAATTTTAAGTTTACATTAGCAGAAGTCACACATGTCTGTTCTTGTGATCTTTACTGACTCAGTCCTTTGGGAGCTGAACACTTGAGTCCTCTTCAATCTGGCAAAGCACTTAATGAATTTCCCTCCACAACCCACCTCATGGGTTTTGGATTGAAGTCATCCTTAAGTGTTCAGCACCATCCAGGCCTGGGCCCACAAGTAATTACTTCCATGAGAATTTAAATAAAAAGATTAGGGGAAGAAAATAAATTACACTATGTTAATCTGTTAAGAAAAAATAAAGGATATAATTTATCACAGTATGTTTTGATTCTGTAATTATGTTAATTGAATCATGCAGTGACTTACTGCAAGACATTCAAAACACACTGTTTATTTCTGGAAAACATATATTCCTGCTTTTCAAATATTGAAGTTCACATATATATGTTTTGTGAAACATATATTCTTCTTTTCGAGGACTTTCCACAGTAGTGGAAATGATGTTGTAAACACTGAGGTGAACATGAAACACTCCTGCTACATGGAGGGAGTGGGAAACTCAGAAAACTTTACATGAATTCATGGTTGTTCAGCAGAACATGGCACCGGTTTAGCACCATCCTCCCCTCTTACACTAAACAAACCTGATGTTTTTGCAGGATTGTGTATCAGCAGATTTTCTGCTTCTAGAGAAATCCTGGGTTGTCAAAGTGCAACTGGAATTTCCCAGACACAACTTCTAAAATCAGAATACTGGACTTCGATGTGAATGAATTAGCCTTGACAGTTTCAGATTATAACTCAAACAGGCCATAAAACAAAATCCCTGTGGTGGTTACAGCACCATTGTTTTTATTTCAAAGATGAAGACTCAGCAGAACTTTCCATTCTTATATTTGTTCCTGAAGTCTTTCATCTTTAACAAAATTGCAAGTGGTACAGTCAAGTTTTCCTCTCTCATGGAACTGGAGAGCCATGGTCTGTCACAGAGCAAGGTGAGATAGTTAGACAGCAATACACAAAGCTTTCCAAAATGTTTGCTCTTCTCACATAGATCTTATCTGACTTTTCCTTAAATGTTGTGTTCAGCATCACAACCAAAAAAATCACATTTTGAGATTCAAAAAGAATTTCACTGTGAAGTCACAGACAGCAGCAAAGCAGAATTTGGTTTTATTTGATTGAAAACCTGAACTTGAAAGCGACTGACCCTACGAGTTTTCACAACATGATAAAGGACATTTTCTTTGCACACTCATTTAAGGCTGATTATTTTAGTCCCTGCCAAAACAAAGAAGCTTTTGGATAGGAAAATTCCCATGTTACCCACTGCACTTACTTGATGGCATTGTATAAGTGTCTTCTTCATCTATAATCTCTGCATAGTCATCAGTCTCTGCAAAGGGAGGAATTGAAGAGTTTCGGGAAAAGCAGATGAAAACAATTCTCCAGAAAAATATTCCAATTTATCAAGGCCAATATATCACAACACCCAAGCTCAGCATTGCTGGGACACATTTACAAAAGCATGACTAAAACTTGCTCATGCATAAATTATGGTATGATAATGACCTCAGTGCCAATTATACTACATCACATAGATGCATTCAGCAAGGAAGAGAAGACAGATTTGTATTCAAAAAAGTGCCAGGTTCTGTAGTTACAACCCATCTAACTTGTTGACTTAAAATCTCTTTAACAGCAAATTCCACTGCAGTAAGGAGAAAACATTGTTAAAAACTTAAATTGCTTTACTTCCAATAAAGTGTGAATAACAGTTTCCTAGTCTTTTATGTCAAACAGGCAGAAGACACTAAGAATGTTCCAGGGCAGCATCCACCATCTGTCAGTGTGGCCAGGCGAGTTATTTACCACACAGTCTTCTAGAGCACCAAGACCTTTTAAGCCATACTTTCACCTTATACTCATTTTTCTTGCATTAGTCTCAATTTTCCTAAATTAGTTTTGCTGTCAAGAATCAACTTCACATGAATAGGGTTTGAAAACAACTTCTCAAAGTTCTTCAGAAAAATGACAGCGTATTTCTTCCTTTGTTTAAAAATAACAACTTTTACATCATCTGTTTTCAAAATGGTTCAAACAGTGTCAAGTCATATCAGAAAAGTCCTTCTCCTGCTCTAAAGAACTTCCAGTGTGGGCACATCACTTCCTAAAGGTCAGGCAAACTCCTTCAGTGGTTACAAAGCCAGTCCACAAAAACAGGATCATTTTTTACTTCAAGGCTGTTAAATTCTACTCACCAACTATAAATGCATAGAGAAGTTCTCAAAATTGAGTAATTTCAAACCCAATGTGCAGCCTTAGTGGTTGGTTTCAGGTGATCACACACTGGAAAGCTTCTGAAAGCCATGATTTACTCCCTCTTTTCCCCCATCTGCCCTGGAGCATATGGTGTCCCTACACCTCCCTGGCATGGGTTCCAGAGCGATGGCTTCTGACTGGTGAATGGGATAAAGCCACAGTGAGAGTGGGAAGAAGGATGGGATGATCCCTTCTGGCAGCAGCCCTCAGCTTAAACAGCTTAAGCCAGCTCTGAAACCAGAGCAAGGCTCATCAATATTATGCACACAGATAAACAAGAGGCTTAGTTTTCAGACAAACTGAATATTCGATAATTAGCAAACTACAGGTTGCCTCTAACTTTTGAAGTTCAACACACTTCAGAGAGTAAATTGAGTTTTATGATCCCAGCTTCTTACTTCTTAAATAGAATTAAAGCTATTTTTCTTTTGAACTCCTGTAGGAATGTACCAGGTCTTGTAAAAAGAGAATCAGAAAATTCTAAGTAATTTAAATTTTTGCTAGGCAATTTCTATTTAGGACACTGAAACAGAGTCACCTAGTGAAAATTCAATTAATTATAAAGACACTGCACAATTGTGAACAGGCAGCATATTCCAGTGGTACTTATTTCTTTCTAGGTATGTTTTTTTCCTCCTTACATTACAAACTAATGTTTTTGTAGAAAATAAGCCTCAGTTTGATCTAAAAAATAAGCATCTGTTTGGGAAGGAATCGGTAGTGTGACACTGATATATGTTGAGGATAAATCACTGCTTTTTTCTAACATTGCGGTAGGATGTTAGCAACTTTCATGGAGGATACCAAAAATTCATTAATCTATATTAAAAAATTGACTGGATGGAAGACATTGTAAATATATTTGAGAAAAATTTAAGAAGATTAGAAACCAGAACTGGTGCCTCTTAAAAAACCCCAAACACTTGTCACACTAGGTTATGGAACAGCGCTTACAAAATGTGATCAATAACACAGCTTGTTCATCTATTTTAAATTAATGAGTTAATTCATACCAAAAGCAATCTCAGAACAGCACAGAGCACTTTACATGGTTTTGATACATTGCCCAAACTGTCATGAAATTAAAAGAGTCTTCATAGCCAATCCAAATAAATTAAATGTATGCAATTAACTATACAAATATTTCTTGTTACACATTTAACACTCTGGAGAGCGGTTTGTAATAAAAATTCAGAAAATGATTCCTATACACGTCTGGCTTTGTTTCTGGGAATTAGAGGAAAATTCAGTGAAGTCATTTACACTGATGTGCTCCAAGTGTTGTACAACAAGGAAAACTGGCCTCCCTCATGGGCAGGCTTGACCCCACCATTAGTCATAGACTGTGAGACTGTTACCAAGTCTGCTAAGACCAGAACTATGTTTGCTAAGAGATATTCAAGAACCTACATGGAGCCTAAAGCAAAACTGAGCTTGGCAAGGCTCTCCAGGCTGCTCCACAAAGGAGAATGTCCTAGAGCACTCTCGAGAGCTGGACACTCACAACAAAGCAGCAATTCCAGATGTCTTCAAGGTCCTTGATAAGTCTAGAAGAACTCAAGATTTAATAACAGGACTCATCACTGCTGCTCTTTTGCATATTTTAAACCCAGAACTGAACCTGTTCACTTGTTGTCAATCCCAGATTCTTGCAAAAATGAACGAGTCACTTTTGGACAAAGGTAGTGGTGCTTGTACATGTGAAAAGCTGAGCTTTACTAAATCTGAATGCATTTATTAAATGGTAGGAAAAGCCATCCTTGGATATTAAATCCATAACAGCTAATCAGTGATCTTAACCACCTGTTTGAACTTCCCCTTTTCATGATTTTCTCCATTTATCAGAGCTTCTAATTTATAAAATAAAATAAGCTCCAGTAAAAAGCTACTTAGGGTCAGTATCTGAAATATAATTTCTGAATTTGTGACTGAAAAAAATGGCCTTTTTATGTTTAAGAAAGAAAATTGGGGCGATGTCTTTAGTTTATATCTGAAGGATAGAAAGGAGATGAAAAGTTATACACTCCCTTTATATTTTACTGAAAGGAAGGTGACAAGATATGATCTCTATTTCCTCATCGCCTTCCTCTGCATACTGCTTTTATGCCCTTTTAGCACCTCCTGCTTAGAAGAATAAAGACACATACACTATGATTAGCAGCAGTTTGATTTTTTTTTCCCCAACATCAGATGGAATCCTTTAGAGAAATAACTAAATATCTCATTTAAAAAAACCAAAACCCAACTTGTTTTCAGAGGAAAAGAGACTTACGAAGTCTGCAGAAGATAAATATTTTGTAATAACTCTCAAAGTTTTTTAAAGAAAATCCAAAACATTAAAATGTCTTTAAAATTAGCAGCTTGAATAGTTGAGACCTGATTAATATTCATTACACAATCTGCATTAATCTATCTTGCACAGCTTTTTATTGCAAGAAGCACTTTGATGCCTTTAAAGCATTACTTAGTACACTCATTTCTAAGGTGTTACACCCATTGATCTCACTTACTGACCAAATTAATACATTAATTATGATATAACCATTTCAATCAAACTGCACACTCTTGCAAACCTCTAAACCTTCTCTGCATCATGCCACAAGTCTCATTGCAAACACATGCACTACCACAATCCTGTGTGTTTGAAACAGTTTTTCCTTTTTCAGTTCCAGTTTAGCAGAAAGCATTAGTTGCACAGCCTGTAAAAGTACAACATTTATCAGCTAACATCCAAAGCAGACTGCTTTTTAAACACTAAAACCTGCATAAAATGTATTACTGAAATGTGCATTAAGTGGTATATGGATATAAGAGTTGCATATTGCACGTTAGTAACACACAGACTAGAAAACGTATTACCGTCCCCACTAATTTCATCTGCAGATCCAGGTGGCATGCAAGGAGAGAGAAAAACAGAGGGGGAGAGAGAGGGGACAGAGAAGGGGGAGGGGAAAATACACTATTAAATTCATGAGTAATCCAAAAGTATTCAGACTGTAGTTATCTTATATACCTGACTCAAGAGAAACGAGAAAAGTAGCAGAATTTAAGACTTCTCACCTAAAACCCAAGTGACAAAGATACGCTCTAAAAAGCTTGTATGATGAAACAAGAGTTAATGACTTTCAAACACAAACGTACATAAAAATTAAATTTGGGAGTGGAACTAGTTCTTTCAATGCATTGTTAAGAAAAGCCAATTTCTGATTTTATTCAATACTTCTAAACAGATCTACAGGCAGCTGAGTCTGTTCAACTTGACTCTGCACATACACTGAGGACTTGCGATAAAGCAGAGGTGCTGGAGACCCTTTCAAGGGAAATACACTCCTGTGCTATCAACTAGACATGAGTAAGCAATGGAACCATCCAAATATTAATTACACAGAGCATTCTGCAGTTTACAAAGCTGAAATTTAAACGAGTGGCAAAGGGAGCGACTCTACAGGGAAGAGGCTCAAAGGGGCACCGGATTCCGCGTGTACTGCAGCGACCCTACTGCACACCAACACCCACAGCGCAAGCTAAGGCAGTATTTATACATAAAAGGAAATCCTTCTTACCCCTAACAAAGCCAAACTGGTCCAGTCCAAGTGCTGAACCAGTACGCAGCCAAAAGCATCGCTGTATTCAGCGTTTAATCCAAAGTGATTTCAGCCGATGCTTTTTGTTGCTGTTCTGTTTCATTCATATGCATGCTGTATCAGGGGTCCAAGAATGAAGTCAAAACACTGTAACAAAAAGCCCAAGGCAGACAGGGGCTGCCTAACTATACAAATGAAATCATTAATATGTTTGTCACTGTAGCACGTGATGCTTGAAAACAAGCGCCCCATAAAAACGGGGACCAGCAAGCTGGTGATGCTGCATGAAAATCCAATTCAACAGGAGGAAAACATAACGCAATTATTCTTGGAACTCTGTTTACCTGAGGCTAAAGTAGTTTACAAACAGTAACTGAGTTAGTATATTGAGCTTTGGGGTTAATAAGGCAGCCTAGACAAAGAGCAGAGCAGTACCCTTGGGCGGCGACTCATGGGCACAGAAGACGAAAGGCAGAAAGCGTCTAGCTTTCTTTACTTTATGCTGACAGTGATTGACTCCTTTACAAAGAGGCAAGAAAAGGAAAGAGAAAAAAAAAACAGAAACAAATTATTTGGAAATAAAAAGAAAAGAGACTGAAGAGAACATCTACAACAAACGAACATAAAAGTAAAGGTTTACATTACAGTTCTGTATACGCAAATGGATATACGAATGTTGCTGAAATTCTCAAGTGTATTTGGTATTTTCCTTCAAATTCTTTCTACAGAAATTCTTATATTAATTTATGAAAGACTAGGATCTATTAAGTCAGCTATTGCCAACTATCCATTGATAGTTGGTTTTTGCCACCATCCATTAATAACACAAAAAACATTGCCTGTCCCAGAAGTGCAACCCGCTTTTCCAAGTTCCCCATTTAAGTTGTGCCAGACTGTGCTATAGCCAGATTCCAATTTAAGTGGGAGTCACTTGACTTAAACATGTATGTATTGACTCTTTGAACCCTTAAAACAACACAAGTATTTCACACAGCAGGGTTACATAGAATAACCACGTTTTTCTTCGTTCTATCTCCTGAAATAAAGTACTGACATGTTTTATGATCTCGAATCTGCCACTGGACTCTCAGCCCCAGTGCAGACTTGTTTTGCCAATGGATATCCTAGCTCTTCAAGGATACCTGGGTGAATGCCCCACAGCACTGTCCTCAATGTCCCCTCTCCCAGTCATCCCACTGCATTTAATTATAGCCAAGTACTTCTCAGGAGGAGCAAGATTTTGGAGTAAAAGAAAACACAAAAAAGCCACAACTGATTTCACAAGGTGACAGAGAAGGACATAAGATGACACTCAGCACCTGTGGATCTCTGCTCCTTTTCTTTCTCTTGTTACCTGTTTGCTCCTCTCTGCTTTCCCTTTTTCCTTTTCCCCCTCTCTCTCAGAAATGTGAGAGGTGGTTTGAAAAGCCAATCAAATAAAACACCTGCATCTTGTTGCTGTCAGCTCTTCACAGCCAAAACTCAAGAATGAGGTCCAGCCACCTCGAGTTGTACAGGCTGAGGGTACAAGTGTTGAAAGAGAAGCCCAGTACCACAGCACCAGTGTACAGGGACAGCTACCAGGCAGTGGTGGGAGGAGTGGAGAAAGGGTGCGAAAGCAGAATTACATTCTAATAAAAATTACTTCAACAAAAACCAAAAGCTACCATCATAAAAGCTGCTGGGTGACTGAACAAACAGAAATCGTTCATCAATTGTGAAAATACACATCATTCAAAATGACAGACCACTAATCAGATTCAATGCTAAAAACTAAGAGAGGTGAGAGGGCAACATTCTTGACTAAGTTAGTGTATCAGTATTTCCATGCATCCCACATCACAGCAACCCAAAGGGACTCCTCTTCCCAACATCACACAGCACAATTTTCAGCACTGTCATTTTAACACAAACCTCAGGTAACATTGATAAAAGCTTTAAACATCTATGAAAGAAAAGAAAAAAAATACTGCAGCTATTTTAAGAGACTACTGAAAAGGTGTTGACATGAAAATGAAGGAACCCAACACTGAAACAGAAGAACAGGTATAGAGTCACTGGAAGCAACACAAGTGATCTAAAAAGGAAGAGATGCTTTAACTCTTGACCTGCCTGCTCAGGCTGCAAAGTTAATTTAAGCCTGAGCTGCTGAAATGCTGCTCACCCCTCACATGGATACCTGGGTGGCAGAAGCTGCTGAAACCTGACTAACCTATTTCAAATGAAGCCCACTTTGAAAAAGCAACGGTGTTTTTAATTCATCATGCACACGCCCTGATGCCCTGGGATGTGACAGTCCAGCTCATCCTCTGTATTTCAAACTTTTCCTTTATGATTTACTGACTAAAGTCTGTTCAACTATTCTGCCAGATTAAGTAGAAGACACTTTGCCTTAATCTTACCACATCCGCAAGTCCAGCTACAGAAGTTTATTTAGGTAACGAGTTGACTCTAAGTTTGGAAAAAAAAAAAAAAAAAAAAAAGAAGTTTCAAGACTCTTCCAGAAGCTTAGCAAATACCTGCTTAAAATGACTACTACTTAGAAGGATGTCCACTCTTCCACACCAGCTTCCAGCCAGGAAATCACTGGTCTTTACCTAAATGCCCCTAAAGCTCAGAAATACTGCTGGAAACTGCACAGGAATTCTTTCTTTTAGTTCCTCTCCTCAATACTGAAATTTATAATGCCTCATTGTATTTCAGTTGCACACTCCTGAATCAGTTTTGGGAAAAAATTCTTAAAAAAACCCCCAAACTGGAGAAAGAATAAATCTGCTGGGTTTTGAGCTCTTAAACTAAAATGAGCACTATGGGGTTGTCACATCAAATATGTTTCTACATAAACAACAAACCACCAGACCTGATCCTGCATAGAACATCTTTTTAGTCATACTACAGTGTAACTACAGCAAAGCAGAATTATCTGCTCAAATTAAATGAATAGAACACAAAGGAGGAGTGTAGAAGAGTAAAAGCTCCTTAACCAATGCCACAGATTGATGGAATCAATGCAGCAATTTCTTGGACACTGACATGAAGAGAATCTCTTTAGACTGCCTCCACAATTCATTCTGGTCTTTTTATGCATGAAAAGAAGCCTTTTAGTCAGTCAGGTTGAAACAGAAAAAGGTAACAGCACTAGTCTATCCAATTGTGATGGGAACATGAAATACTGTAATTTATTAGCATTAAGGGTATATTTAACTATATTATCTTATTAATCAGCAGAATAGCTGGATGAGTTAAGAAGCAAGTAACTCCCTCCAAGAACTTGGAGACTAATGACTTGCTCTAGATTTGTAAAATAAATCTGCAATAAAGCTTGAAATGTCTCCCAGTGCTGTGACCATGTGGCAGAGCTACAGCTGTAACAAGGTCTTTATATTCCTAAATTACTTAATAATTTGGATTTATAACTATGTAATTTATGCCAAGACTGTAAGTCTTTCTTTTCAGAAATGAGCTGTAGAGTACAACACAGCTAAGCTGGCAGACAGTCATAAGTGATCAAGATACAATTTTTCATCTACAAATTTACTTATACTTCTCAGCTTTGTATTTTTGGAGTGACTTGATAAAAAGGACATTAAAACACTCTTAACTTTTCAACCTCAAGCACAGGACATCTCCTTCTCCTACCAATTAATTCAAACTGAACTAGGAAATAAAAGTCCTACAAAGAAACTCTTTCAGAGCTGAGCACAGGGCAGACCTTCATTTGGAGCACGAGAATCACAGAGCCTGCACTGTGCTCTGCCGGCACAAGTGATTCAGTAAAATTGTATTTGCCTTTCCATCCTGCTCACAGCTTTGCTGGGGATTACTCGGCATCATTCACCCCCAAAGACAGGTCCTTTCATATGCCAACAACTCCTCCATATAGAGCAATTTAAAGTTGTAACACTGAAATCAGGGAAATACATTTCCTTCTTTTTTTTTATCTCTCCTGTTTGTTGTGTTTTGACATTTAGCTCCTGCTCTATTTCAGTTTGTTCTAGGTAATCTCCTGGAAGTCCCTCTCATGGTATAGACAAACTATACCATGTATGTTTTTTCCCTGCATGTTAAAATCTCACTTAAATCAGGCTTATCTCCTTCAAAACATTTTTTTCATTCAAATTGAAATTTCAGATAAATTACATGACTAAATTCTTAACAGCTGAAACAGGGACTGCATTTTTGAAAGCCCTTTGAATTTTCTTCACCAAATAAGCTGCAAATAAAAGCTGCAAAACCAGCACCTGCTTTGAACAAACACCAACCCTGTGGGACATCCTAAAACTCCCTTCAGACATATCCCTTGTGGTGGCTCCTGCAGATCAGCTCATCTTCTCCCCTACTGTCACCTTCCCACTTACAGTTCCCTCCCTACAAACACGTTATTTTACCCAGCAGTACATGAATATCCAAACACCAGGAGTGACTGCTTAGAACCACAGGATCCTTTAAGCTGGAAAAGACCCTAAAGAGATGAAGTCTGAATGTAAACCAAACATGGCCAGGAACCTGCCAAGACTTGTTCAATACTCTGCTTGTTCAATGCTCACTGAAACAGGTGGGCCTGAAATATCATATTCTGTGGCACTGCATGTAAAGCAGCACTTGAGCTATAATTAAAAGAAATTATGAATCTTCTAAGGCAAAGGAGGTACAGCATTTGGACAAGGGATGCAAAGGCATATTTATTCTCCCTAGTCATATTTACATAAGCAAGGAAGGGGAAGAAGAAACCAAATAACCCTATGTCACACAGAATTTATGTAAAAAGGGAGCAGGTAACTACTGCTTAATGGATTTTGTTTTATGAAGAACTTGTTGTAATACATAATTGACCAGGTAAATTATTATTTTTGGAAATAAGTGTATCAGGAAATATAAGCATCACCTTACTAAGGCTAATGTTTGGCATCTCAAAAGAAACTGCTGGCCAAAATAAGTTCCTTTAGCCTAGGGTAAGGCGTTTTAATAAGGTGTCTCCAAGCAAAACAGAGGAAATACAGTCAATAAAATTATAGTTAACTGGTGTGCTGCTCCTTACACATTTGATAGACTATTTGCACAGAGCAAATAGTTTAGCTGTACCATTTCCTGAGTGTACACTTCTGGCTAACTATAAAGAGCTCTTTTTTCTTAAAGTAAAGATAGATGTAGAAGGAGGAGGTAAAAGCTGCAATTACCCGTCTATTAGCTGAAACACCCACTGCTTCTGGTGAATCACAGCAATTTCAGTCGAGACATAAAATGACTACCAAAGAAATCTAATATCCAACTCTTTTAATTTGGTTTATTTATAATTACTTATAAACTTATACTCACAAATGCGTTGAGGGATAAAATTATTATTGTGCTAAAAGGGGGAAATTTGGCAGTGCCCACTGCAAGGAACACAGAATCTGAGGAACAGACACGTAACACCATAAGAAAGAAAAACATCCAGCAGTAAGAGGAATGTGGTGAAACCTGGTTCAGTGACACACAGACTGCCAAGTCCAGCAATCTGCTGCTTTGGATTCCTGAAACCAACTTCACTCTTCACTAGTTTGAAAAGGCCTTTATTTAGAGGGGGAAAAAACACCTCAAAGGGATTTACAAACCTTCTAAGCTTGTATGCTTTGGAATACTGAAGCACTAGGAAAGACCAGGTTTTCATTTCACTAGACCAGAAATATTCCAAGGTATGTTAATAAATATTTCAAAAAGAAAGACAAGACACCTTTTATTAGCAGGTTCACTTTTAAACCCATGAAAGTTCAGACAAATACCTCAACTTTTCGACTACCAAATCATGTTTCACACTGGGTTTGGACACTGATGGTTTCCCCAAATTTTGGTAGGGAACTCACTGTGAAACTTCCTTTTAGAACTAATGGCGTTAACGTTACAGATCAGTCTGACTGCTTAATTTTCCTGTTGAATCTCTGTCTCAGATTTTTGCTACTAATCTTTTGCTACTAATCAGGAGAGGTCTAAACCAAGGGGGAGCAATCTCACTGAAATCAAGCAGCAGAGTTAATTTATGATTTAAACTATCAAAGGCATGAAGGATGTTATGGCTGTCAGTAAGTTATAAAAGCTTGTCTTATCTGAAGCCCTTTAAGTCATTGAAATGTCACCAGAGAAAAGCTCTTACTCTGCACACCAAGGCAGATCCCTCACAGCTGGCTCTGCACTGTCAGCTGCCAGGCTCTGCTGACCTGTGATTCTGGGGTTAACTGAGCAGTATGTACAGCTGTTGCTTCCCTTGTTCCACACTGATGGATCAGTTGCATGTGACAACAGGAATGACACCTCTTCACATCTACATCAAGTATTACTTCATTTATAACAAGCTGATTCCTTTGGGGACTCACAGATTCTTGCAGAAAGCATCTCCTGAGGAAAAGCCTGTATAGTGTAACGTCATCTCAGCAATCTGCCTGTGGTTTAAATTTAATCTGCTGACATCCGTGACACACTCAATGCATTTCAAGTGATTTTGGGGGCAAAAACCCCAACAACAAAAAAGTGTACATGTGTTTTCTGTCATCATATTAAAAGAAGCACAAACCCTCGAGATTGAATAATAAATGCATTGGCTTGAATTATCCCAGTATTATGTTAGTGTTTACAGTGGTTTGTAACATGGTATAGAAACCAAGCATCAAGCTCAAAGATTTCATTGTGATTAAGATACAAAATGTTACTGCAATACAAGAGTAATACCTAACCAGGTTTGATTTTGGCATTGGAAAGACAGGGAATATTTTCTGATTTTATTGTTTTGCTTACAGGTGCTTTGCATCTTAGAGGGCCTTTGACGTCCACCTGAATAACCAGCTCACCTTCAGGGCTGCTTCTTCTGTCTCTTCTGCGGTGCTACAGCAAAGTTCCCATTTCCCATCGTCCACCCTTATGGGATGACCTGAATGCCAGAGCTGGGGGTGTTACAACTAATTTCCCTACACTACTATCAAAATGCTACTTTAGAAGAGTCATGTTTGTGCTCTCAGACACAAGAAAACTTCAGCAAAAGATACCTAAATTTACCAAGTCAAAGCAACAGCAATAAAAGGATCATTAAGTAAGTACTTATTACTGGTTTTAATAGTAAAAGTGCATCAACATTCTCAGAAAAACTGAAAGGGTGAAAACTGGAGTTGCAGATAGTATGATGGTTTTATTCTGAAGACTAGCTTTCTTGGGGGTGAGTGGAGTAATTAAAAAACACAGCACTAATCACTTCAGGAATTTCAACTTTTTTAACAGCTAAAATGAGCCACACAGGTAAGAATCAAGAGAAAACATGCTGGCCATGCTTCATGCTCATCTACCCATCTACCATGTTTGTTTGATGGCACAGAAGGAAGAAGAGCTGCTATTTGATTCGCTGGCCACAGTAACTGAGGAAGCTCTATTACACCATTGCAGCCTGATACATATTTTAACTCCACGTCCTCTCACCTGTTTTCCTGCACAATGGCTGTTTACTTGGGCTTTCTATGCAAGAGGGGAATCTCAAAAATCTTTAAAAAATGGTTAAGGGTGGGGAAAGGCACCTGAAAAGCAGGAAATTAATCAAATGTCTAAATAGCTTTCCTCCTTTTTGTAAGAAATACGTTGGGTTTTTTAAGATGTCTCACTAAGTGTTAATGTAAGTCTTAAACTGGGCCTGAAGTCACGGGTGGGAAATCCACTGTGTCACAGTATTGTTTCCTTAAGTTGTGGCCAAATACTAGAAACCTATAGGAATATATAATAATATAAGCACACTTTTACATTAAAATCTCCTTAATAAGCATATGGATTTAGAAATGCATTTTTTACTAAGACATTGAATCAATTTTTTCAAAATTATTTGAGATTTTCTGACAGAAAAACGTTCTCTCTCAATTATAAAAACTTAACCTTACAGTTACTAACAGAAATCTTAGAAACCTGCAACATATAGAAACAAGACTTACCATCTCAAATGCTCACCCTTATATTAACTTGTCATTTGCAACAGCAGAAATTAAATGCTTTGATCTAAACAGCAGCTACAGAAAAACAGCTATTAAGTTTCTTCTTTCCAAAAAGCAACGATTAATATTTAATTGACTCTTTTCCCCTTTCAAAGCTGCTCCTCCACAATTAGAACACAATCAGGTTATTTAAGTTCTAGCCAACAACATTCTACTTCATCACAGAGTTAAGTGGAAATACTGACAAGCAGCCTGGCTTTGAAGTATCTGCGTGGACGTGGCTGTGACACAGAAGTTCCTCTTTAGGAACTGCTCTACAAAGGCAGCTCTGGATTTGGGAAGTCAGTAGCCACAGAGCAGCAGTGAGTGGAAAACCTGCCTACACATCTGCCAGCTCCAGAAATGAACTGGTATGTTGTGTTTTTATGACCCTTACCTGACACAGAGACTGTGTGTGACCTCACTCCTTGCTTCTCATTGTTGGCCAGCCTGTAAAAGAGAGGTTGGAAGCGCTGAATGCTGTACATCCTTCACGGGCACATGCACTGGGAACTCATCCCAACAGGCACCCACTGTAATTAGCAGGGCCGATCCACCTCCCACAGCCAGGGGGAGAGAAGGCAGAAAGGAACCTACCATTTCAATCCATCTGGGGGAGTGAGAGTGCGTTTTAAGTAGCATGTCGAGTCATACAGACAGAGCAAATTTAAAGGAAAACACGAACTCTAAGTTCTACACACTTTCAAGATGTGTGTAATCTGACTGTGCTTCTACTTTCCGTATGATCTGACGGAAACAACGTGAATTGAGTTTTTGTAAGATGACTTATCCTGCACAATTTTGAATTACTTTATATATCAAGTAAATTAAGAAAGCCAATTGCATTTAAATGTTCATTATGTTATGTATATGTTAAGTGTATGTTATGCTATGTATAAATGTTCATTATATCAGAAATTCTAACAACAAGATGCTGTTGGCTGGTAGTATAATGCATTTGATAGAAGCCCATTGCTCTGCTGCCAGACTCAGAGCATGTGTGGTGTCCTTATTAAACAGGTTCAAGAGAACAAATTTCTTTGGTCAACTGTCCCAAAAATGAGAAGCAGCTTTTTCTTAATTTTGTCCCCAAAATCCCCACAAATAACAAAATGGTAAACTTTATGTAATTAGAATGTTACTCTGTGTTTCTGAGCTGTGTCTATTTAAGTAAAAAGAAATTTTCCTGTTCCATGAGTGCCCACTAAATTTACCAGTTTTACTGCTTCCAGTCTCAACTTTTATTTCCTTTTCTTCCCTCAATTTTAACTTCTCTCTTTCTACACCATGAGAAAGCTGACTGGCTACTGAGGACTGCAGCAGGACCTGTGTAGGAAGAGCAACCAGTAATTAAGGAACAAATTGTGTTCCATACTCCATTCACTAGTTAAGAAAGTAATAACTCTGGACTCCTTCCAGGAATAAAGGAAGAAACAGATTAGGTGACTGGGTCAAGCAGGCACAGCCCCTGTGTCCCAAAAGAGAAAGGAAGAGGTAAGACACTATAAGCCACTAATGTCATTTGGTTTTTCAACACCTGCCTCATGCTACTGGATACAGGTGATAATGCCTGACCAGCCACTGGGACCAGGAGAGCATAAGGAGTAGTTTTAGTTCAAACAGAGCTACATCAGAAATTTGTTCTTATTTACCTTGAAGTTTGAGAAGGAGGAAACCACAGAGAGCTATCTTAACATACTTTAAAAAAATCATGAGGTGCAGATGATACGTCTCAGCACACCTTGGATACAGTATCACCATAAAACCAACCAGAGAAAAAAATGGATCTCTATTTGCCTAACACAGATTAGCACTTTCTACACATCCACAATTATTACTGGAGAAGAGCTTTCCTAAATTACTATACTTAAAAAATAGAAAGGCATTTAGTATGCAATCGGTATTTTCTATTACACTGAACCTAGATCCCACCTTAGACTGGTCCCATTATCGAGATTTTATTAAGAAAATATGTCAGGACATACTTACGATGGGCAAAAAAAGTGTTTTTTATATTTCACACAAGCAGAAAATGGGACAAATAGGAAAAACAGGAGCACAGACTGAAATCACAATTCAAAAACTGTTTAGCCTCACTGTAATTAGATTTACTCATGGCCTCAAAAGAAATAGCCTGATCCCAGAAATATGACTGATACATTATGCCCTTTTCCTCCTACACCTTCTTTCTGGTATCTTTATGGTTTGAGACAGCTGTGAGGCTTTCATGCACCACCTGCTACTTGCCCTACACTCCAAAAGCAACAATAAAAATTAGACACGTGCAAAAAGTCCGAAAATATCACTCATGCAAAACTATTTTTCATAACCTTCTTGTAATATATAAAAGAAAGCACAAAACTTACTTTGGTATTGACGGTAAAGCTCTTTCACCTTCTGTGTAAACAAAATAAAAAAAAACAGGATTAAAACTTCTTCAAGTTTTCAAATCACTTCTCTCAATGTGCAACAGATACATGCCTGAAACAATAATCACTATGATCTCTCAGGGAAACTTAAGTTGATTCAAAAGAATGTTCTATACATATATAAAGAGCAGTATATCAACACAACTCCTACCAACTAATGACACAGACCTTCTGGCAAACTCTTATCTGAGGGAACAATGTAGACAGAATACAAAAGCTCTTTTATATTCCCAACAAATAACTCCAATAAATCACTTGCAGAAGGTGTGACATTATCTCATCTCTCAAGTAAGAAATGCTTTTCCTTTATCTCCAAGATGTCCTAAGTGCTAACATATAAATAAAACAATTGAACTCAACTTATTTCCAAGTAAGACAACTGAAATAAATCATTAAAGCACATAACTTATCATATTGATTTCACATTGGATGGAGATTATACAATAGTCTCCAGCACGAAACATTACTAAGTCAGCCTTGTTTAAACTATTTCTAAATCCCTGCCAGTCTTTCTTTGATAATGGTATTGTTTATAAAAGCTCAGATGTATGTATGTAAGGATTGGAGTTTTTTTTCCTATTGGATTTGATGAGACACTTGATATTCACATAGGGAAGGATGATGGGCAAGTTATTAGTTCTTCAGAATAAGACCTTTAAAGTAGATGGGAGTATGCAGGGAAGGAGAGAAGGTGGACAATTAAAATGCCTTTCACTTTCTGAATCACTGTAACTGTGATAAAATGACTTGAGAGAAAATGGATAGCCACACTTGCAGAAAATGGTGATGTACACTGTTTACACAAAATCATGCCAATTCTCGGGTTTTTCTCTCCTATGTTAAAATTTCTGAAATTCCCAGACATTACAGAATTGCATTTTCACCTCTGTGTTTTAAGGGACTGAGTGAAGAAATGACCAATTCCCTGAAGCCACACTCAAATATAGCATTTTGGTGCCATTTTTTTGCTGCAGGTGAAAAAACATCATGTGGCTCAGCAACACAGGTCTGTTTTGATGTGTCTGATGGGAATGCTGAAAGAAGAAGTTGCAGGCAAGAAGGAAAACCAGAAGCTGCAGTTTGGAAGACCTGGAGCAGCTGAGCAAAGAGACGAGCAAATAAATACCTGAAACTGGGCAGCAGAGGAAGGACAGCAAGATTATACAAGCAGCATGAGGTGGGGTATTGTGACACCTTTGTTAAGGTAAATGATACCTTTTGGAGAAGGAAACACAATACAAAGATCCTCAGAGGTAGTGTGGAGTGACAAGTATGAGATCAATGGCATGAAGGTGTAGCCTGGCAGCAAGACTGTGGAGGGAAGTACCCAAAAAAGAGAGGGTGTAACTGGCACAAAAGGATTCCACTTGGAAGGAACTGGGCAAAACACACCAAACCTGGAGGAAGAGGCACTGCTATGCAGGACCCCTCAGGGTTGTGGAGAACACTCAAATAAACCTTAAATTCTACCTCACACCTACATTAGACGCCACTTATTAGCTGTGAAAGCATCCTGTGTTCTGGCTTATACCAAATGATGCAGCTGCTGCTGGTTATTATAATACTATTCCTACACTTGGCAATGGATTTAAAGGTTTAGAGGGTGCTGACTAACCACATGTGTTACTGGTAGAACTTGCAGTCTTGTTGTTTCTAAAGCTTTAGAAAGATACAAACCTCTGTGATAGAAGAACTTTATTAAATTGCACAGTTAAGCTTATCAGTCTGTATTTTTAAATCAAGGTAAACAGATGCACAATTAATAAGCAGATACTCCAAATTTAATATGTAGCTCCACTGCATATTAAATGGACAGTATTCAAACTGCATTCTAAAGATGGATTTTTTAATTTCCTCCAGGGATTTTTTTTTGGTGTGTGTGGAGTATCGTATTTGGGGACTTCAGAAAGATCAGTGAAATTATTTCATTATACTTCATAGGAATGATTCTGTAACACTTGCAGGCCCACAACGCTTCATATATTCAAGGTACCGACCTCAGATCAGATGAGATCAGATCGTTTCTCCCTCCTCCAAGCTCTCAAGAAAGTGAGAAATACCACAGCTAGTGTGTGCTGAAGTCAAATACTACCTATCAAAAAGGATCTAGGAAAGACAAAGAATCTAGCTTTCCAGTGTGGCATTTAATTTCCTTAATGATCTGAATCTCATTCTGTTTCTGCAGCCACTTACTGAACAGCTTCCTATCAGTGCAAAATGCAAAGCAAGGATCATAATAAAACGTAATAAATCGTAACAACACAAAATCTTGTTTCTATTTTAAGAGAAAATCCTTTCTACGCATTTTGTGCGAAGAAAAATATGAATAGAAGTGGTCTTTCATAGCTGTAGTTAAATGAGAAGGGTGTGAGAAAGATGAAAGGAATTGAGGGAAAGGTGAAGGAATTGAAGGAATGTGAAAGGTATTGAAGCTGACTGGGAAACTGTGAGGAGAAGATGGGTATGGACAGAGAAAAGCAGAGACTCTGACCCAAGTCTAATGTTTGGTTCCAGACTGGTTGGGAAGCCAGGCAGCATGCATGGGTCCAACAAGCAGATGTTAAAAAAAGGGGCATCACAAGATAAAAAAACTACTATTAAACAGAACCAAAGGTTGTAGTACTACAGTCCATGTTGAGGCAGAGTATTCTGAGTTGGAAGGGACCCACAAGGATCATCAAGTCCAACTATTAAGAGAATGGCCCATTTGGGTCTCAAACTACCCTGGTGTTATCAGCACCATGCTCTAACCAACTGATCTGTGGTCAGGGTGGTACCAGAAGTTGCCCAGAGATGCTGTGGATGTCCTATCCCTGGAACTGTCTAAGGCCAGGCAGGACAGGACTCTGAGCAATTAGTGGAAGGTGTCCTTGCCCATGGCAGGGGGTTGGAACAAGGTGATTTTTCAAGGTATCAGCAAACCCAAACTAATTTATGATTCTTTCTGTGATTCCTCCTCTTTCACTGGAGAAAATTAAAAAATGCACATGGAATGACTGAACTTACAAACGCCTACAGGCTCTCTGGATACAAACTGCTCACTTCAGGCACTGGTTCCCACGTTGGTGCTCATCCTTTTACAGCTTTTATCCCCAATATTCATAAGTACCCTTGTAGGTCTGAAGTCAAAATTCCTTACTAACAGCATCCCAGTAAAAGCATATGTTGTTTTTTCACAAGTTGAAACCCACAACATTTTGCCCAATACTTTATTCTGTTAAAAAAGGGATCTGCATGATTGTATTGGGGTTTCCACTGGATTGTTCTGGTGTTTCCACTGCAAGGAGTCCAGGACTGTCTCATGCCAGACACAGCTGATTCCAGCCAGTTCCAGCAGTCCCACTTCAGGACACAGACAAGCCAGG
Organism: Serilophus lunatus; assembly: GCA_013399895.1. Classification (NCBI taxonomy): domain Eukaryota; kingdom Metazoa; phylum Chordata; class Aves; order Passeriformes; family Eurylaimidae; genus Serilophus; species Serilophus lunatus. The sequence goes on from VXBA01001571.1 coordinate 597,564, forward strand.
CTGAGGACGCTGGGGGTGGGGTGTGGAAATTCCAGAAAGGGCCAAAGGCAGCAGTGAGAGACAAGGAGGGAGCAGAGGAAGAAGGAGCAGCAGATGGACCCCAAGGTGGGTGGGAAGAGGAGGGCAGGAGGGGTTGCAGGTCTGGAGCAGGGATCCCTGGCAGCCCTGCAGCAGAGACTCCTTTGCAGCCTGGGGAGGGCTCCAGTCAAAGCTATTTTGCCCATGTTGGCACCTCCCTACCTTTTTCTCAATCCATGGATGTTCTTATCCTATCCTGTCCCCCTGCCCTGCTGAGGATGAGGAGGGAGGACCCACGTGAAGCTGCAGTCAGGGCTAACCTATTGTTTTGGTGACCAGTGTGGAGCTCCAGGTGTAATGGAAAAGAGGCATTTGGCTAGAAGTCAGACTAGAGAATAGCAGGGAATGCAGCACTTCCAGGGAGCCTGGATACTGGTGTTGTGAATGTGTTCTTTGTAAAGTGGTGATGGGACAAGGAGAGGAGTTTTACTGTGTATTTACCTTTGCTTGTCTTTTGCTTTTGTGATGATGATAACCAAGACTTGGATCCCTGTAAGTGTTCAAGGCCAGGTTGGATTGGGCTTTGAGCACCTTCCTGATCTAGTGGAAGGTGTCCCTGCCTATGGCAGGGAGTTTAAACAAGATGAGCTTTAAGGTTTCTTCCAACCAAAACCATTCTCTCATTCTATGTCAGGCACTTCTGCTGATGAAGTGAAAGATGTAAAGAAGGTGTGACGAATTGGTATTTTAATGATAATCATCATGTCTGTGTTCTCACAGAGGCACTGGGGGAGTGGTGTGGAAGCATCTGGCACAGGTCAGCCTCTGGTTTGCTCTCAGTGGCCACCCCAGCAGCCCCATGGCTACCAAAGCCCTGGCATGTCCACCCAACACCTTCCACCACTTCTGCAATCCCAAGCTCCAGGAGCTGTGAAAAAGAACTCTCAAGTATTTGATTTACCACAATGTAAACTATCCTCACCTGGCTGAAATTACTGTGAAAGCAGAATCAGTGAGGGGTCAAACTGTCAAGGAGGTAACTACCATAAGAATTAGAACACATGTTGCCATTTCATTAAAATGAAAATAATCCTCATGGTTACTCTGTGTGAAAACAGAAAACACTAATGTGCAGACCTCCATGAACTATATAATTTCAGTATTTTTGAATACTTCCATGGATGGTGACTGCACCACTTCCCTAGGCAACCTGTTCCAAAGCCTGACCACCCTTTCAGTGAAGAAATCTGTCCCAGTGTCCCATTAAGACCTCCTCTGAAGCAAGTTGAGGCTTTTTTTTGTCCTGTTACTTTTTACACAGAAGAGATTGACTCTCATCTGACTACATCCCCCTTTCAGGGAGTTGTGGAGAGCAAGAAGGTCCCCTAACCCTCCTTTGCTCCAGGCTAAAATAAACATCCCCTAAAGTTTGTATCTGTTCAACTTTTTATGAGTTTTATCATTTGTGCTTTTTGCCTGTAAGAGTTAAGTGTCAGAATGGAAACAAAAATATTGAATGTGAAGTTTCCATATTGGTCTAAAGGGATCTGTGCGATAAAATATTTATGAAAAATAAAACAAACCGAATGGAAAAATGCCAAATACTGTCCAGGTTTTAAAGATTTCCATGCTCTCACCAAATTAAGAGAAACTGGATCATTAAAGTAGAGCAAGACAGATATCACAAAAACAAGCTCTACTAGTAATCAAGAAGGACAATTTATGAGGAGACTTGCAATAAACATGCAAATTTACAACAAAGAGGGGATGGGAAAGCTCAAAGAGAGGATAAAAGACATCTGTTGGATCAAGAGTTTTTACATGATTTGCTTCTGATGTGTCTTATACAATCAAACCTCACTGTGGAGAGGGATCTGGGGATGCAGATCATGGTGAGGATATCTCTCCTATGAAATGTTTAATTAATATGTTGGTTATTGCTATGAACTCAAAAAAAAGAAACCTCAGTCAAAAGAAACTCACAATTTTAACCAGGGGGGTTCTTTTCATGCATGCATTAAGAGGAGCACTCCCAAAGTGCTGCACGATGTTAAAATCCAACTATTATCAGAATGTCACTCAAATAAAGACACTGTATTAAATGCACTGATCTTTTCTGCATTCATGCCTAACAGGAAACTTCAGTGCAGAGCACAGGAAAATCAGAGGTACTGCCCTTCACCAGAGCTTAGTGAATCTAGAAGATGCAACAGCTGATGATAAAGTCAGGTCAGAGCAAGACAGGAATCAGAAGGAAAAAGTGCAAATAGAGCAGATCGATTTTTATTGGCACCTCCAGCAGCAATATGTAAGCATCCATGGGCCCTGCATAAATATAAGATGGCAGCTGCTTGTCTGCATCATGGAACAACCAAATATTGAAAAGGGCATGTTAAATCCTGTAGAGATTGGACTGGGAGCTGCTCTTTTGCTCAGGCAAGAACACCAAAGCTTGGCTAAGGAATGGAAAGAGACTGGAGCACAGTCCATGCAACAAGGCACAGCACTGGAAGTTTCCACGCTGGATGAACAGAGCCAAGACTGAATGAAGGCCTTGGCTGCCTGCAGCTCCTGTTGTGAATGACAAATGGAAATTAGCAGGCTGTGGTATTTTGTGGAGTTAAGAGCATTTCCATACAGGTAAGAGAAGCAAAGCCAGTAAGAGCACTGGCAATGCAGACTGAACAGACCACGGTTCTGACACACCACCAGTGTGATAGTGGCAAGAACTGGACATAGTCCACATGTGCCCCTAAGGAAAACAGAGTCAGAGCTATCCATTAAATCAGGCTGACTGAGAGGTGATGTGCAAAGGTACGGGAAAGTTTTAAAAGATCAACTGTGGCAACTGTAGTTCAGGCTGGAAACAACCCACTGGTATTAGAAGGAAAGCCTTGGGAGTGAATAATAAGGACTGTAACAAAAGTTGAAACGCAATTTTTCAGAAATGAGGCACAAAAGACTGATACTCATAGGTACAAGCTACTTCAGTGAAATGAAAATCTTGGTTTGAGATGGCTCTTTTGAGAACAATAAACTATCATTATCACTGATATAAACTTATCCTTTTAATCTCAAATTTTGGGGGCAATGGTTCATCATGATGTAGTTGTGCACTGAGTTTGCTTGGAGAGCTGAGTTTGTGTTGAGGGAAGATTTCTATTTGTATGGAGATACGGCTGCACAACTAACACAGGTTGCAACAAAGCTGCTTTTGTTGGAGCTAAAGGTCAGTTACACACACTAAGACTCACAAATATCAAACAAACAGGCAAATTTCAGAATAATTTGAACAACTACTAAGTGCAGTCATAACATCTAATACCTTAACATCACATTCCTTCATTACCGAATGACCAAGTTTCAGTCTGGGTATTTTTTGTGCCATGCACAGGCAGGATGCTACAGGGAAAGACCTGAACTTCTAGGAAATACCTAAACTACGTTAACAATGTCACCCCATTTGAGTAACTGGAGATCAGGGAAAACATGGTACAAAAAAGCAAGTACATGGCTAAAAACAGACTCAACTTCAGATTGGAGAGATGCTGGGAGAGTCTGTGTACCTTCTTGTAACAGGGAAGAAGGAAATAGTTGTTTTAGAAAGCAGAAAAGTTGGATGAATTTCCACATGCAAAGAATAGTACACAAGGACAGAAAATTGCATTCTTAAAGTTTTGCTTGGATGTTTTTCCATAATAAAAGCTGGCCAGAATTAGAAAAATCTGCAATAAAATGGATTATATAGAATAAATTAAATTTTCTCTTTAAACCAGGTGTACCTGCACCCTCATGTCATTGCTTCCAGCTTGTGAGCTGCTACAAAAATAACTGACTTACACTACAAAATGCATCTCTGCTTTAGTTCTACCCTAGAAGAGAAACTCACAAGACTTCCCTTAACATTGTTGTTTTTTAAACAGAGATTTTTTGAGTATCTAGGAGCGAGGCAGAAATTGAAAAAATCATCAATAGTCAGAACCTTATCCAAACACATTCTAACCAACCTCTCCAAATTTCCACTTGTATATTAGGGAATCACATTACAAGATAACATAGCCTTGTTAGGAGTGCCTTTAACTACAATTTACTCCTGCTATGTAACTCTAGAACTAGTGTAAAGCAGTGATTACTGAAAACTAGCCTAAATTATCACCCATTAAGTAATTTGTGATGGAGTGACATTTACCATCAGTGTTTCTCAGAACAAAAATACCTCACGGTTCCTCCCTGAAAGAAAAGAGCCTCTAAGTGAGGGTTTTGCTGCTACCTCGTGTCTTCTATTTAAAAGCAAAATAACCTCTGAGTAGATAAGGGTGTAGCAAGTACCAGAATGAGCATCTCCTTACCTTTCTGTGGCCTGATAATGAAGGACTGCGTGGCTCCGTTCACCAGCCGGCAATACCCGTCTATCAGGTCTGCCATGTTCTCTGCAATGGTTAAGGATGGTGCTGTCACTGTCAGAGGCTACAGAAGGAAAAAAACAAGGCACCAACAAAGAGGAATTATTGTAGCTGCAAACACTGAGCAGAACAGCTGTGTCATTGCATCAGGACTTCACAGGCGCTTGCAAACAGTAAACAGAAAAATGTGGGTGAGCAGAGAACCACCAGAGAGATTCCTGCTCTGCCTCTCATGTAGCACTTTTCCAACAGGAGGTTCAGAAAGCACAACTGATAAAGACATCCACCCAAATGTAACATCAATTTGGGCTTAAGAAATTACTTGCTAGCTGAATTTTCAGTGAAGCCCTGTCCAGTACAAGTGCTATGGCTTTTATGACTGATTAGAATTCCAAAGAAAGCCTACAGGTGATATATCTTTTTTTCCCACCCTTTGTAGCAATTTATTCTTTGCCTAAAACCAATCCTTTCCAATTTGAAGACTGAAGTAATAATAAAAAAAGATGGACAGTGGAAAAAGAGATGAGAGACATGCAGACGAGCTTTTGACTTTAACACCACTAACATTCATTATTCTCTGCACATTATCTGCCAACTTCCCTCAGTCCTCCTCTACCCACAGTAACTGTTTTCTGGTGCACTGGACCAAGAACAAGATCTGATTTCTTTCAGCACTGCCTCCATGTCATATGAGGGAAAAAATGTTCCCCTTTTCACAAAAGTGAAATTGCTGTTTGTTTCCTCTTTAGGATGCAGCATCATACACACATGCAGGCTGTCAAATAGCACTTAAGAGCTATTATTTTTATAGCAAGTTTATTTTACAAATATCAAAGTCTACAAGCACCAGATGTAAAACCTAAAACATTTAATAAACTCTGATTCTATTTTAAAAGCAAACCCAGAACATATAATATACAGAATATCCACATTAAGAGTATACTAATCCCCACCCCTTCCCAGGAAAGCCAAAGGTAGCAGTAACTTTATCACAACTGTCAACAACATACCTCAGGTGCACCTGCTATCTTGAGTTGCAACATCCCTTTTCTGTCCTTGTCTTCACTGTTTGAATACTGAATAGTCTGCACCTGATTGAAGTCTGCTAGATGAGTTGGCTGCAGGAAGACAACACAAAAAGTAGGGGAGGAAATTAAAAATCAGAATTACAGCAAAATACTTTCCCTTTCCCCCCGATGTTGCAAAAACACATGGAGATTTAGACTTGCTCCTGTTTCTTTCTACAGCTTCATTACCCTTGGCTAAGGACACACACAAATATCCAGAGCATCTGGAAAATGAATCCAGCACCACTATGCCCACAGAGGTCACTGTTGAGTAATGCCAGGCACATGCTGAAGTGGGAACCACCTCTGGGATGTCGGGAGAGAGAACTCAACAGGTGAAACACATGGAACTTGTGCTCACAGCATACCCAACATCCTTGCAGATTGCTAGGAAATGTGTGTTCCTATCCCACACCATGAGCTAATACCTGACCAACAGCTGCATCTGCTGAGCTCCCAGCTCAGACTTGTCACTCCCCTTTGTGTGATATTTGTGTCACAACAGGTCATGGTTGTTAAGACAGGAAATAAGGGGGAAAAACACCAAAAGAGAAATACACTTACATTTGCACCCTTGTCTGTCAGGTAACTGATTCCTTCTTCTGGGCCAATTGCCAGTTCCACTGAAATAATCCAGCTTGACTTCAGAATCAAGGAGAAAGACAGGGCAAAATTTCAATAGTAAGGCAGGACCTTGCTAACAAACAATATCCTCCAATGTTATAACTAGAGGTTTTAGTAATTACTATCTAGAAGCTTTTAAACTCTTCAAACAATTAAAAAATATATTAAAACCAAGTGATTCTGTAAGTAGCAAAAGTCCTCATGACTGGTTTCCTGGGGATTCCTGCTACTCAAAATGCATTTCCATGTGTTTTATCTTAGGTCTACATGAGAACTATGGATTTCCTGTATTTCCTCTTCTCAGGGACACTGATACTCAACTTGTAATTTCTACTTGAGTGTCCATTTTCACAAACCTTGTAGACTTATGGCCCTTCTTCAAAATTTGTTTGAAAGGGGTAGAAATTAACATTAGAGGAAAATTTACAAACAGAAGCAGCTGGGAAGTCTCATTTCATCGTGAAAACAGATGAAAACCTGTTTTGCTTTCAAAACCAAAGCTCCAATAGAAATATTTTATTAGCACACAATTCTTAGCCTACTGATAAATCAGTAGAGGAAGTTCTAAATAAAATCAATAAATACATTTTATTGTAGATGAAATCCAATCATCTCTACATCAAAACAGGAACTAAGGAAGCAATTCTTGCAGAACTAAGCAAAAGCATTTAGACTTGCAAGTCCAGCATGTGTTGTGGTGACTGTCCCATTCCTCTACTTACGCCGAGGGCACACTTGAAGCATTCCTTGTCAAATCTGTACACTGGGGAGAGGATCTCAAAGAATTTCAAAATACTTTCTTCTCTGTTGAGGTTGGCAAACTGTCGAAATGTTTGCTGGATTAATTTCCGTAGTGTTTTGGCCTGTGTATCAAAATATTTAGAGAACCTCTATGTTAAAACTCATCAGCAAGGAGCATTTTAAGTTTTCAGTTACTTAGTAGCACTGACAGTGTCTTTATCAATGAGATGCAGACAATTCTCAACAACAAAAAAAGGAAGCCTCAAAATGTAAGTAACAGTTCTTCTGCCTTTTAACCTCTGCTTAGGATCAATGTTATTTGTCCTATATTATAGAGAACACAGTTAACCAAAAATGTTTTGAGTAAGTTATTATAAATAAGACATGTTAAGATTTCCAGGAGTATTTTTATTACATCTCTCATTTCTCCCAACTTTTGAACTGTGTACCAACACAAAACCACAACAATTTGTACCTTCATTCAAGTTGTAAACCTGAATCACCGTTCTCTTACCTGGCACTAACAATCCAGCTGTATCTGTACCTTAATCTCTGCACACAATAACTTAGACTACCTATAAAAAAGTGGATTCTTTCAGTCTGATAATATGCAAAGCAACTTCCACATAAAAAGGGTAAAATTTAAGTAATAAACTAAATGTAAGAAGTAAATCAAATAGATTAACTACTTTAAGTATATTGCATTTAATTTCAGTTCAGTGACTGTTTTCAGGGTACAAATGACCACCTAGAGCAGTACAAATCATCCTCTCAACATTTGGGACAAGGCAGGACACCTAATTACACATCTTGAAAAAGAAAGCATGCAGAGGACACACTTAAAAGAGGAGATCTAAACTAAGACTTAAGAACAGTGAAGCATCTGCCTGTACATAATGTAGAATCCCTGGAAAGGCTGCTACTCATGAAAATAAAAACAGGATTCTAGAAGCAATCTCTTTAATATGCCCTCAAAGTGAGCCAGCAATCAAGAATCCTGAATAAAAACGTCTGCCTGAAGTGACTGAATGGGTTTAAAAAACCTTTGTACAACCCATTTCTAATACACCTTCCAACTAACAAAAACGGCAGAAGCAAAACCAGCTTATTTTTGCAAGATGCCAAGGTTAACACAGGAATCACCATACCTCACCAACATACCTGAATGTGCCACTGTAACAGCAGAAAAACTCTTATCCCTTCAGGTTGCCTGTTTGTACCTCCAGGCACTGCACAAATATCAGCTTCCTTTTGTCATTAGCACTTTCAGCCAGATCAGACACTCATTTTCAGTAAGCCTTTACACAACGTTTAAAAGTCAAAATAGCCAGAATTTTTTGTAATCAGTGTTCAGAAGGAGCTACTCTAGCAGCTGTGATTCAAGGGTGTTGCACATTCAGATCCAAACTGATGACCAGTTTTGCAACAATGCATATACAGGTTGAAAAAATCCTCAGCTCAGCCAATACTGTGTTGTAAAGTTGACAAAAAAAAATAATCTGTCAATCTGGTGTAATTTCAAATTATTGTGTCAATTTAGCAGAACCTCATACCAACTATCAGGTGGATCATTACTCCAAAGAGGCTGCAGAGAGCTGGGCAGGATAACAGAGCCTCTGGCAGCCAGGAGACCTCCCTACTGCACCCAGAGCTGCCTCAGACTTTGTGGGGACTGACATCCTACACTGGACCTTTCTGTTACCTTTATTTTTACAGAGAAATCCAACATCAAGGCAACTGTAAACCTCAGCTTATCACCCGGCAAATATCAGAAGCAAGACACTACAAAATAAATTAAAAAAAATATCTGCCAGCTCAAGTTGTCCCAACTATTTCCATTATTCAGTTGTTGAAAGACACTATTCTGCCCATGGTTTCTTTTCCTGATCCATTTCAGAATCACAGTTGCTGCCAAGAATGTTGGCATATTTTATCTGGCTCTTTTCAGTCCACCAAGAATTACCCCTCACTTAAATGCTGAAATCATTAGCAAAATGCAAAGATAGACAGAACCACGGATGAGTTTGGGTTGGAAGGGACCTTAAAGACCATCTTGTTCCAAACCCCCTGCCATGGGCAGAGATACCTTCCACTCTCCCAGGTTGCTCCAACCTGGCCTTGGACAATTCCAGGGATTGGGCAGCTACAGCTTTTCTGGGCAACCTGTGCCAGGGCCTCCCCACCCTCACAGGGAAGAATTTGTTCCTGATATCCCATCTAAACCTACTCTCTTTCAGCTTAAGACCATTCTTCCTTGTTCCTGTTGCTCCATGTCTTGTAAGTCCTCTCCAGCTCTCTTGTAACCTCTCTAGGATCTGGCAGGTGGTCTAACGTCCCCCCAGAGCCTCCTCTTCTCCAGGTTCAACACCCCAAAAAACACACCTCTTCCATAACAGAAGAGAGGCACCAATCAGAAATACCTGCAAATGACAACTTCAAGGGAAATGCACTGACTACTTAACTCTTAAAAGCTTGTCTAAGAACCATGTAATCAACACAGAGAGAATCAAGAGAAATAAGTAATTTTTTATTCCATGGCTGTCAGGAGCTCTCCTTTGCCTGCCATTTCAAAATCACTGGTCTTTACAAAGTTAGAGTTTTAAGATTTTGGACCAATCCCAGGTTATTTTGAACAGGGATTTAATTTCCACTAAAAAGCAGACCCACTTTTCCTTCCCTTGTTTTTCCCTCTTCATATGTCCAACTATTTTTTTCATGTCTTTGCAGAGTTCCACTCAGCTTCACCTTCTGGCAATTCTTGCTACTTCTTTCTGCTATTCTTCCCCTTTCAGGATTTCTAAAGAGCCGTTTTCTTGGTTGGTCCCTGTTCTGGCTCCACGATATCATTTTTGAGACAGTTATTCATACTTTTATGTCTGGAACCTTTCACCACAATTTCTTCCGTTAGCAGAGAATAGAGTTTCAGATAATTGCTCAAATTAAAATGCAGAGGGATTACTTAAATCCACTTGACTTCATTAGCTTCTGATTTTCAAAAGTCTCCTGAAACAAAACCCTGTCATGACAGACCTTTTCTATGTATCCATTTAAATCACAATGCAGACACTTTGCAAATCTGAAGCTGAATTCTATTATTTCTATAAAGCACCACTGCTTACCAAAACCAGATCCAAAGTATCAATTTATGATTTATACTTCAATGTATGAAGGGTAAGAGACATCTTAACAGACATTCACAACGAGGTGGCTATAGCTGGAAAATACTTGGTGACCATTCCTAATCCCCCTTTTCAACAGATGTTGAGAAAAATTTGCATTTTTTACTCTGAGAACATATGGACTTCAATGGGAGCAAGATTCAAGTAACATTTATAGTCTTAACTAGGATTAACATAAGTAGAAATTACTGGAAATCTTCCTTGAATGAGCTGGATACACTCTTGAGCAAGGAGGGCAGAACACAGTTTATCCAACTGCCAGTAAAATATGTGTGTTTTTTACATGTCCCCTTCCTCTTCCTCCAAAAGTCTCATTTTTCTTTCGGGGAAGGAAAAAAAATGTTACTTGATACAAGAGGATCCAAGGACTTGTTCTGCATTTCTGTCCCTGAAGTTTAAGAGGCAGAGGTGTGCCCCTCTCACAGTTGCTGAACCCTAGTTCTCCCAGCTGCACAGATGTATTGCTGGGATTTACATCCCACCAATCTGACTGACAGCTTGGATGTTTTTTCACCAAGGAAGCACAACTGCACAGCAATTCCCTCATGACTATACAGTGAAAACGATAATGCAATTTTCAGATTTCTGACACTTTTTTCTTCAAAGTAATATAGGATTGACTGGAACTATAATTACCTTCACTGAATCTAGTAAACTCTTCGGAAAAAAACGTCTCAAACCAACATCTTTCCTGAAAAAAAAAAATAAACACAGAGTTAATATAAAAAACATTGTGTGATATTATATTGCTCTTTTTCAGGGTGGTGTTTTGGTCTGGTTTTGGGTTGGTTTGGTTTTTTAACTGGCACATACAATACAGTAAATGACTTTCATAGTAAGGTACTTTACAATCTCAGGGAAACAAACACAGAACCATTAATATTCTAACCACAGCCACTTCATGGCAAATGTGGGAAAGCAGCATCTCCCAGTTTAAACTCAAAACTATATTTCATTTGAACAGGTACCTGTGTGGAAAGTCTGTTACTTGAAACGTTGGCTCAGGCACACAAGAGTTTTGAGAATAAAAACAGCTCTTTTTAAATGTTTTAACACTTTAAAGAATATGGAATTAACTGTTCTTACAGAAAGGAAAAACGTGAAAACAGAAAACCGATAAAGCTCTATTAGAATGGAGTAGGGGATAAATTGCAGAATCAGAATGATGTGGGATGGAAGGGACCTTAATGACCATGTCGTTGCCATGGGCAGGGACACAGATATGAAGTGAAATTCACAGAATATTCTGAGTTGAAAGGGACACACAAAGAGAAACCTTCCACTATACCAGCCTCAACCTGGCCTAAGGAATCCAGGAATCCATAAAGGAATCCTCATTTTGTCATCTCACTAAGCATGTTGATCACCATTTTACTCCTGTTGTACCCTTTGAAGCACTAAAATAAAGAGGGTTTTAAGATTTCTACTGCATTTTTTTCCTCATATTGAGCATCCAGTATTAACATTCTCAGCTTTTCCTTGCAAGTAATCTCACTTCTGCATCTGTAAATCAGGATCCTAATTCTGACTACAGGATCAGATTTTGCAAACTGAGTTACATGATGCTCACTTTCACACGTACAAATTGGGTTGTAGCCCTGGTTTGAAAACCAGAGCCATTAAATATTTGTTTGGCTCTGATGTACAGCAGGCAGCTTAGGTCTGATGTGTGTTTGTGTAACTACAACTAAACATAAGCTTCGAAAAAAGGCATTTGAGAAATCGGCAGTGATATGTTGGTGCAGAAGACAACCACCAGGCAACCAGGTGTAACAAATGCCCAGTGACTGTGAACTATATGATATTAGCAAAAAACTTGCATGTAAACCAGGAAAAACTAAGAGAAAAGTGCCATTAGGAAAAGGATTTATATCCTTTGCCTCTCAAGGGTGTTACTGACTTTTTTTCCTCTCTTAAATAGAGTTTACCATCTCTTCCACACACTCTTATCTGCTTCTGGAACAAGTATGAAAGCAAGCTTTCCATGACTGCATGCTTTGAACACACACAGAAATACATCTGGAATTCCTACATTTGGCAAAGAAAGGAAAAGCTGTTAGCAAGCAGAGATACCCAGGATTTATTTACTGCTACCTAAGGCACAAGAACAAAGCCAACATTAAAGTCAGTACAAAGAGCTGGCTCTACAGTGTAAACCAGGGTATTTTTAAAGCTCTCTGAAGAAGAGTAGTACACAATTTCATACTAAAAACAGCCTCAGCCAAGAGGACCAGAACGTTCCTGTGCACATGAACGCCGGCATCTGTGCACTGACAGTAAGCTGCAAGATTATAAAACTTCCACAAACGTTAATTCCTTTGATGCATTTCTTCTCAAATGCAAATGATATGCAGTTTATCATCCCACACAGCTAAATGAATCTAACACACTATTACCATCTCAATAATATGCAAAGACATTTTGACAAGGGATGTATTAGTTTAACATTAAGCATTTCAGAGAGAGAGAGAGAGAGAGAGAGAGAGATGGTGTTTTTGAAATGAAGCTCCACATCACCCTGGTACTTCTTATCTTAACAGTCCTGCAGCACTTGAGTCATTACTAAAACGAGTTGTAGAGTAGCCTTTTGTACAGATCTGAGTGCAACAAATTATGCAGAGTACAACAAACCACAACTCTTAGTAACTTAAATTTCTTAAAAGAGCGGATCCTGTGTTTAGCTGAGACTTCAAATTTATTTACTGGAGGAGAACCACACAGATTTAACATTGATCAACAACCACCTCTGGATACCTATAAATAAAGAGAATGAGCACTGGAAATTGAACACAGTTTTAAAACACACAACCCTCCAAACTCCTTCCCAGCTGTGGTGCGTGGGGGTGAAATGGCCAACAAGGGAGACACCAGCTCAGGTCCCTGGATGAAGAACTCAGACATCTGGTTTCTGATTGCCACAAAGAGACAAAGAGCAGTGAGATCCTGGTTCATACAGCTCCACTACAACTTTGTGTTTAACCTCATCTACTCCAGCCTAGAGTGGGTTTAAAGGTAAATTCATTTGTTTTTAATGTATAAACTTCAGTAGGGTTATTAAAACACCAACTACGGATAGAAGCTGCTGCTTGTCATATAATGATAAGCAGCTTAAAGCAATGTATATCTTTATAGGTATTTTTCATCTCAATTGAATTTGCAACAAGAAAGTAACATTAGATTAACATAATACACTTTAACATGCTTTTTACCAAATTGTGGCTGCAGCTGTTCCTTCCTATAGCTCCCATTTCTGTAGTTGCAATTATCCCTGTTCTATGCTAACAGGCTTCACATTTATTATGAAAAACTCTTTCTTTCACTCCATGAAGGCCCAACTATTAAAGGCTACTTAACAGTTTGATTCTATCTAACATTTCCCATCCAGATCTGGTCTTTTATGACAATCTGATCAAAGACAAATATACATCAAATAGACATCTGACAAACACAGGCAAGGAGCAATCACACCCAGTGCAGAAAAGGGCCATTAAAAAATTGCTCTCAGCTGGTTAAGTGCTTCATGGTGCACTAAAACTAGCAACTCCTTCCCCCACAAAAAGCCTCACTTGAGCAATAAATATTACTTATGCAGTTAAACCTTTATTGGCTACTAAGAATGGTAAGATCAAATTGGTACCTTTTGGGGATCACTGGCACTTTTTGCAGACTCTTACTGGCTTGTAATTAGTTATACTACAGTCACTTTAATGAGGTTTTAGTCTTTATCTCTCCCAGCTAAATCCCATACAAATCACATCCTGCTTCTCAAAACCAGGATATTTCTACTAGTGGCTATAGACAAAAAGCTCAAGTCCTTAAAAAAAATTCCCTAATTTTAACAAAACCAAAGTTTTAAAAAACTCTTGTGTAGATAAAGGAGCACTACAGAAATACCAGGTGCTCTATAAAGAAGCAGTCAATTCATTAAAGTTATTTTTACCTATTAAAATCATACAGTTCCCTCAAAAATCCTTGTGACTTATTACTGTGGTGTAAAATCTTATCTTCCACCTCCCAATTTCACACCTCTAAAAGTTAGCATATGTATGTCAATAAAAATAAGATTAAAAAACTGAGACTTCACTGCTACCCCAACCTTTTATCACAGCTTTATGCTAAACTGTACAGCATCTTTTGCCAAAGGTGACTAGTGGTGCTGAGTATATCCTTGGTGCATGTATGCCTGAAACTCATTCCACTATATAAACAAATAAAATCATGTTTCAATCCCTGAAGCTTCCAGAGGACTTTGGCTTGTTTGAACTGAAGCTTTCTCTTGTACAACATGATTAAGTAACCAAAATACTCTCAATAAAAGGATGTTTTTTGGTCTCCTTAAAATCTGTGATACACAGATAAATAATAAACTTGTTAATTAGAAGGTCACAACTCAGAAAATGCACATATTGGGCAAACAGAAGAAAAAACAATACCACAAACATTTTCAAGTAACTTGAACTTTTTCCACAGATGGATCACAATTGAGGAATGCAACTGGGCACAGAAAAACATTTAGGAACAAGATCACCTTAGAACTAGAGTTGATGAACCCCATAAACATCAGCAAAATTGCTAGAAATCATAATAAGCCAATTGATCAAGTTTAAAAAACTCCAATCCTGTTTCACAGGACCGGAGTTAAAGATGTTCTTCCCACTTCTCTACCTTCATAGGTTGCATCATCCTTTTCTTATATCAAAGCATCTCAACAAACTTGATGGAATAAAAAATTAGAACAGAAACTTTCTGCTACTGAACAGAGTTTAATGTTCCTGATGAAGAGACAGTTCCAACCTCAAGCTAGAACACAATACTTACTCTAACACTTCATAGTTGGACTTCTTTTCTAATGCATTGCCTCTCATCTCTCCGTAGGATCTCCTGAAGTCAGGAAAAACATTTGAAAGCAACAATTATTGGATAATTCAGCCTAAAACTACAATATCAACTTAGTCTCATCTTTCACTTACCATTAGAAAACATGGGCTGAATTAATTCAAAGATAAATATTTAGTACATTATTCTTCTGCCTCAACAGGTAAGATTTTTTTTTACAAATTGCATTTTCAGAACCACTTTAAGCTCTTTTCCACCACCAACATGATTTCCCTTCTTTGTAAGAGCACACTTTGCAGAGAAAGTGGCCCAGTAATGCTCATGGTAAGAGTCTTAGTAGTCATCTACTAGAAATCTCTCATGAAAATGTTCAGAAGAGCCATAGCTTGAGAACCAGGGAAAGCAGGACTTGGCTCATGACATAATCCAGGATTATTATATTTATTACATGCTTTGAAGTAAGGCAGAAATTATTTTGTAAGTGCACAAGGAGTTTGTAGTTACACAAAGAATTTTTGTTTTCTCTGGGGCTTAACAGCAAAACTTTCAACAAAGACATCAGGTTCTCCTGTGATACCTGGGAAGTTCCACAAGCCTAAATTTTGTTTTAATTCAGAAAGTACTGTTCAAAAAACACTTTTATTCTTTGCTAACGAGTTTACATTTGTCATTCACCTCTTATCAACTTTACTTCTTCCCTAATCTCCCCGTTCAAGACATCAGTAGAACTACAGCAAATGTTTCAGGCTGGAAAGTCTCCATAAATTAGCAAAGCCCAACACATGCATTTCAAAGCTGAGAACTCTCTCAAGGATCTCTCAATCTGATATATTTATCTTTATTTTCCAGCTGTCTCTACAGTTGACAAGAACATCAAAAACACCCAAAAGGATCCTTAAGATTTAATCATTTCAAAACAGCACATTAAAAATTGAGTAAATAGAGAGGAAAGGTAGCAGCATTTATCTGTAATTACATTCTTTAGCTGTAGGATTTATATATGCAGAATCACAAGACTATTTGCTAAATAACACCACAGATGCTTTTTTTTGAGCATACTTCAATATACTCTGCCGGCCTTTGAATTATTCAGATGAAGAATTCACCCAAAAGGCAGTACCAAGATGTAATTAATTAAAATTTTAAAATACCGTTAATTTAAAAATCACTAGAAATTGGTTACAATACGGACTATTCCGTTTTTCTTCAAACTACTTTGTAGCAAAAAAAAAAAAAAGAGTCTTATGATGTTTTATTCAACTCTGTGGGTCAGCAATTGATTAACTATAACCAGTTTCAAAATTAATATATATATTTATTCTGTCAGAAAGTTGTTGAGTAACAAATGAAATTATCAGCTTACCGGATTTCAAGGCAACCTAGTTTCAAAGCAATTTCCTGGTCCACTTGATCTGCTATTTCTAACATATAGTCATTTTTCACCTACAGCAAAAGAAGCAGGTAGGCATCACAGAAAGATATTTCAGTTCCAATATAGACTAAAACACTGCCCAAACTACTTCAAAATAAATACATCTTAATCATTTTTTTTAAATTACTATTCACAGTGCATGAAGAGAAAAAAGAAGTTGTGTTCATGTTCTTCATGAATGAGCTGCACTTTGGTAAGAAACCCATTTTGACTGCAATGAACAAAATTTAAAAATTCCTGATCTACATCAATTCTACCTGTGTTTTATTAAACATAATCAAAATGTTCACAGCAGGTGGTTTCACCTGCATTCAAGCTATGACAAGGCAGGCTGTGTTCTTGAACCATCCTGGTAAAAACAGGATTTAACTCTGTAGCTGGATCTAATCATGCAAATAAAATCAAGAAATGCCTGGGCATTACAGTGAAAACAGAGAAGTAAAAAGAGGAGCGTGTGCAAATATTACTGCTTAAAATGATGCTTGAACTAGCAAGAAGAACCAGGAGTAAAACCAGATGGTGACCATCTAGAATGGGAAATATTCCAAAGCTTCATTGTGTCCTGGACTTGTTTTATTGACTGATGTTGATGTAGGCAGAAATCCTGGGTTTTTTGTTAGTACTTTCACCACATTGGAGGAAGCAATTTATACAGCAACTAACAACAACAAAAAGAATATAGCAGAAAAGGAACTAGTGAAGAACTTCACTCTGTGAAGCAGATGTTTTTCACCAGTAACAAATCTCTACAGAAGCACAGCTTTCCCTGAACAGCTCAGGTTACCTTCTATGAAATCAGAAAGCCCAAGATTCTGAAGTTGCAGAAAGTCCTGAAATACCACAAAAATCCAAAACTGACTTGCAGATCAAAGAGGAGATGACACACTACAATAGCAACACTCTTCACAAAAATGGGGTTTTTTGAGTGATGGCAAGTTGTGAGAAAAACTATTTCCAACTCCTACAGCTACGGAATTCCTAATTTAAAAGATAAGGAAGTACAGCAATGGATTCAACAGCTGGAGGTCCTTTCCACTCAGCATCCTCCTCAGAACATGTGAGCATCCACCACAGCCCTCGTTTACAAAGCAACAAATCCCTGAGACCTCCCTAATTCTGAATTCCATGGAAAGTTTTGTTATTGAAAGATGTGAAAGAAGTAATATGATAAACTGTGCAACAGTGAGAAAAAGAACGATTGCAATAGCTGAAATGTAAAAAAAAAAGTTTCTTGTATTTGAATTCATACAGGAAACTCAACATGATGAAACAATGGGCTTTTAACTCTTCTCAATTCCATTCCTACAAATACTAATGAGACAGGAGAGTAAATGTCCTTCAGCATCATGCAGTGTGCTATTTGTATACACATATGGAAATAATTCTCTATTCCCATGGCAATAATAGACAGAATATGCAGAATTCCTAATTCTCCTCTTCATTATGCTCACAATTAAAAAAAACCCCACCCCAACAAAAAACTTTTCATGTGGAAGAGCAATCATTTTGAGTTCTTCTGGTAACATTTAAAAAGGTTTATTTGACTGAAGGTAAAAGCCAACCACAAACCACAAACATATTACATATCTGCTAATTCTAATAGCTGTAAATTATATAAACCAAGAGATGCATCTTCCAGGAAGTCAGGATGCTTTGATTCTGCATTTTCATTCAAAACCATGAGGGTCCCTAAGTACACAGTCATTGCACCAATGCATGAAAGATCTAATGTATTAAATAATTTACAAACAACCAGGTATAATAATATTAGGACAAGAGGAAATGGCCTCAGGCTGTACCAGGGGAGGCTTAGATTGGATATAAGGGAAAGTATCTTCATTGAAAGGGTGGTCAAGCATTGGAACAGACTGTTCAGGGAAGTTGTGGAATCACTGTTTCTGGAAGTGTTCAAAGGAAGTACGGATGTGTCCCAAAGGCATGGTTTAGTGGAATTGGCCGTGCTGGGTTAATGGCTGAACTTGATACTTGAGGTCTTTTCCAACCTAAATGATTTTATGACTCCATAAATAGTACAGTGTAGCAACTTAGACAATAAATGAGAACTTCTTTTATCAGTAAGGGCATGAAAGTGGTCCTGCATTACAACTGTCAGACCAAGCTCAGAGAAGGCAAATCAGGCCTGGCCTGCCTCACATCCACCCAGATCAGACACCCATTGGCTACATTACTTTCATTTAACCTTTTTTTTAGCTACACATTGAACTAAAGTTCATTTTTTTGAACCATTTCAGTAATTTTGCATCACCAGGAAATTTCAGAGCTGCTCTCCATCTATTCCTCGAGGTATTCAGACACCAGAAAGAACTGGCTGTAGCAAAGTCTTTTTTCATTCCTGACATACAAAACTTTGTTGCAGAAACGATGCTCATTTAAGGCTACCAGTGTATCATGACCAAACACGTATTCACTTATCTTCACAGCTCATTGCCTTGTGGATCCCTGGACTCCAGTATTTCATTAAAATAAACAGTGTAAGAACATCTCCAGTTTCATACAAACATGATTTTAAAATGCTGCTTGCCTCAAGAAACTACTACTCCATAAATAAATAAGCAGCATTACCAAACATTTGGGGGTTTATTTCCTCGTGCCCTCTGGCTTGTGAGCTGTCACAAATTCCAGTCATGTTTTCCCCACTCTCACCCCAAAACTACAGGCACCAGAACTCAGGACTAAGAAAATTTAAAAGACACTCCCCCATTCCAATAATATGGAAGAAAAAGCAAGTATTTTACATTATATACACCTATTTATCTTGGTGTTTAAATTGTAGAAGGTATGCATAGAGATTACAAGCTTCAGAAAGCCTCTGGCCATAATCTAGTGGTTTAGATTGAGCAGTGCCCTATTATGGATAGCAAAGGTAATAAATTGATAGAAGGAATTAATTTTATCTTTTTTTTTCCAGAAACCTGCCAGCATACATTCTTTAAATTTCAGCAAGGGAAAAAAAAAAAAAGTAGATTCAATTTCTACTCCCAGAATACTAATGAGAACATCTCTTATCACCTTTAATTTTGCTTGACTATTCTCTTTGAGATGGCATCAGATCAATGTATGAACTAATGCTCGTGCAGAGATTAGATAAGAATTTTTTAAGAGGTTCAGCACAACCTCCAAAGGCAAAAGCCTGAACAAATATTAAGTGGAAGACATACAAGAGATAATTTAATGCTAATTAAGTGCACTGCCACAGGCAATTGAATAGTGCTCCTGGAAGTCTTTTGTGTTTGCTCAATTTTAACTTTTTTATTATTATTATTGTTGTTAATATAATTGAGAGAAATGAGAAAATTTTCTACTTTAGACAAAAAAGGCCCCATCTTCAAGAGTATAAAGCCTATATGAATGCCAAGACACAAAAACTGAACTCTTAGAACTCTAACAATTGGGTTTTATTCTGTTTACTACAAATTCAGAAGTGTGTTCAGAGCAAATGAATCCTGATCTGTGAAGGTTCAACAGGAGATGCTGCTCACTGTGATTCTGTGTTATACCTGCAGAACTGCCCTCCTTGGTGGTATGTGCAGGCTGTTACTGATGGCTTGGAAATTCAGTGAACAGTGTGCAATGCCTGGAGGGAGGCTGAGGAGCACAGCAAGATTATATGTACCTGTATGTATATATATTAAAAAAAAAATAAAACTACATGAAGTCATAGTCACCTCCAATACTTTACGGTCGCAATATTTTGGCAATAAAAATGCATAAAGAGTAACACAGCAAACACTTGGGTTTACACTAGGACTGTGAATTCAAGTGTCACACTGCTAAAATCCTATATACTTTTTATTTGGTAACAATCAAAACCCCAAGTATGTCTGGAGTGAATCACTTTGGTGTATGTTGCTTTCAACCTGCTGCTTCCACTGACTTACTCATTTTGCATTCCAGCACAATGTGCTTCTCTGAACTTGCAGGGAAAAATGACAGTTTAGAGGAAGATAGAGACAAAAATAAATTATTGCTGCAATTTTTTGTGTGGATTTCAAGCCCTTTTTTCCCCTCAGATTATTAAAAAAAAAAAATAAAAAAATGTACTAACAAGTTTAAATCAGATTTACAGCCAAGCAGGTGTATGCTTGGGGGAGGAAAGGATTAGTCTACTTAAGTTCCATTAAACGTGGTATAATGGAAATGCAAACTGCTCCAGGCTTCCAGATGAGCACTACTGCCGTGTCAGGGTCAGAGGAAGCAGCTTTACCTGCATCTGCTCCTTCACAGGCTGGCAAATAAGAATTAAAATGTGACCTGCACTTCACATTTGGCATCTACTTTTACTTGGTCACGAGAGCTACGAACAGGCGACTGCAAGGAAGGGATGCACTGGGAGGAAAATAGGAATGCCAAACATAAATGCACTCTTAGAGGTAGGAAAAAAAATTAATGTGTCCTGATAAAATAAAAGGTGACACAGAGTTGTCACTCCCCTTCCACAACACACACTACCTCTGTTGAGTGAACACATACTACTCAGGCAGTAGCCCAAGCAAACAAGGACTTAGAATTCCAACACAATCCTACACCATATAACATGTTTCCTGACTTACTACTGTCTTGACAGTCAACAAGAATTCACTTTATACACTATTATTAGTAATATTTTAAAAATATTATTTATCTTCATCTTTCAGCCAGAGCACAAACATCTCTTCTGTCTCTACTCTTTTGGGCATTACAAGTTCAGAGATACCCCTGAATCATTACAAAGGAATGGTGGTGAACACTGAATTGTGAACGACAAAGCTTTTCCCACGTGGAAGATGGGCACACAATCACAAGGCCAGTTTAATTTCTGATGTCAGACTGGTAAAATATTTGGGTTTTAACTGGAATGGGCAAATTACTGATGGCATCACTTGTAACTTCTCAAAATTTATAGGGACTAATGGGCCACTTTCCCAGCTGCAGAAAAGGGTAGTGAATTCCAGATGGAATTATTTAAAATAAAAACTGGAGGCAGAGGGAAGGCCCATGTTTGTGAAGATGGGGAAATCAGAGAATAGCCCTGTGCTAGCACACATGATTTAAGGAGAAATCTATCACTGGCCTTGTATTTTATATACCAGCTGCTACTTTCAAAAGCCATCTGCTTCATTTTCCTGCACACAAGTTTTTTATGCAGCTGCAGTATTTCTGAAGAAGGTTCACCCAAGCTGACAAGCAGTTCATAAAAACCCTCTGTTGGATTCAGATTTCTTTATTAAGAACAAGAGTAAAAACATTCTGAACTTAGTAAATGCTTTCCAGGAGTTTAGCAATTAAAAAAATCCCTTATGTACTCTGTCTTAAAAAGACATTCCAGGTTTCAATTTGTTTGTAGCCTTAGAAAGTATTAAATAAAATTATCAAATTTCACAATGAGTTTTCAAGCATAAATACTGTGGTAATTCTTTAGCAACAGCACTATCAAATGGTGTCTCAAAATGGGAAATACCAATAATTAGCCACTACACTGTCTTCCTACCTCATTTAATGCTACCAAGAAATTTCCCACAGGATAATCTCCAATTTTTCAGGGCAGTTTAAAAATAAGCAATCTATTTTTTGGCTTTTTTTTTTCCAATGTCTATGACCTACTTTCACAACTTAGTCCTTATTTTTCCCCAAATTTGCATTGCTTTGAAAACTGCATTTGAACAGCCCTTCAGTGATTAAGTATCCCCTGAAGAGTTAAGTGCATAACCAAAAAAATCATCACAACATATAAGATATTTAGATAAGCAAATAAACAAAATGTCTTCTGTAATCCATTTAGTTCAGAGCACACAAATACTAATGATAATCATTTAACTAAGCACGGAAAACAAAGATTTGCATTACATCATTTTCTCCTTAACCATTTGTTCTAATACAGATATTTGTAGCTGGTGCTTTTATATATTCAGAAATTATGTACTTCTGCTTAGTTTGCTATTAAAAAAATGTAACCTCCTCTTAATGATCCTGTACATGTAATAATTTTTTCTCAGTCATTTCTCTTTAATTTTCAACAGCTCAGGTGTGTTCTAGCACCTGCTTCTAAACATTTAAGTTGCTAACACAGGAAGGGTTTTGGTTTTGTGCGTTACAGTTCACCTCAGCCTCCAAGGTTCAGCCAAGACCTTCATTTTACACTAACACAACACTTCTGGTGACATCTGTCCTACCAAAATCCAGGGAAATTATTCCTGTAATTTACCAGTTCCAGATTCTCTAATGTGAAAGACCAGAACACCTCAATGTATCCATGGGAAAAGCAGCTCTTCAGCAACTACTTCTGTGACCAAAACCAAAACTGAAGCACACAGCCACTGGTTTTCCCCACCATTTCCCATTCAAAAAGACAGAATTATCTCAAATATTCTGTGGTTTCCACTGTAATCCTTCTTGTAGCATTAAATGCTGTAATGTTCCCTGGGACACAGGTCACCCCATATAACTGCTCACAGCTAATCACCAAACTGCAAAAGGAGATGGCTTCTCCAACCTTGTTTTCCAACAGCAGGTTGTTCTTGGACACTGAATTTTCATCCCTACAAAATCAAAATAACCAGCTTGAAAGAGAAGGGTTCCAATTCACATTACTACAGCTTCAGAAATCTGATGTAAAATTAACTCTGAAAGATTTGTGTCTCATCTGCTCTGAATGAAGCCCCACATGCACAAAAGCCCAACGCCTCCTCCTAATGTCATCAGTATTTTTAGGAGCCACTTTAATGATTCTAATGGTACTTTTTAAAACACACACAGGAGGGAAACACATATGTGTTTCCACCCCTATTTACCCATCTGATAATATTAGTCTTGCTATAGGAGATAAGTCAACATTAGGGAAAATTAGGGCTTTAGCCTCATCCAGGGGAGTTAAAAGCCCAGATCCAGTATCAGGATAACATTCATCTGCCATCTGCCCTCAGCTGCTCCTCCTCTTCGTCTCCCAAGGTCACAGTCTCTGTATTATCTAGAGGTGATCTTTGACATCTCCAACTAATTTTGGGAGCTCCTCTGTTAATAATAAAGGCATTAGAGAGGCGGTGAGGGGGGAAACCAACTTCTGAGGAGGCATTGTTAGGGACAGACTGGCTGAAAACCCTCCCGTCTGTCCGAGGGGGCCGAGCCCCAGATGTCACTGCAGGAGAAGCTGCTGCCCCTCAGACCTTCCACAAAGTAGGACTACACTCCTGGGAGCCATATACAACTCAACCTACTCAGCATGCCTTGCTCTCAGCTAATTTTATACTTCTCCTCTCCAACACGGATTTCGATTTTCCAGAACAAATGAGTCCAAGCATCAGTGCAAATCGACCTCTTCTTCTTTTTTCTTTTTTTTTTTTCGTTAAATACAACCTAATACACTAATTAAGAGTAACATTTTGTCCCAGACTACTAAGAAAAACATATCCACACACTGGTATGTGGAAAGCTGTCCCAAGCATTTTAAATTTATCATGTTGAATTAAGAGCAATTCGTGTATGACTGCAAGAAAACACACGCAAAGATTATTTTCACCACTCCAGTTGACAGGTGGAAATTTTAAATCAAAGCAGCCCTTTCTTTTTGGCCTGAGACTGGCTGACTCTTCAAAAACTGTTACAGAATACGAGTAAGTTTTATATTCCTACCACACAGCACTGCTAAAGGAAAGCAGACACTGAGCACACAACATTTGGAAGATGCCAAAGTAGCTCCACAACTGTCCAAACACCAAAGCCTAAAACAAGAACATCAGTATAGTTTTGAGAGCATAAATCAACTTTTATAAGTAAAAAATCAGTACTTTATGGGGTACTGTGAATTTTGGTAACTTCAAAAACCTCCCCTTTCAAGGAAATCTCACTTATATTGCCTTTGCAGATGTTCCCTTTGATTTATAATTTTATAAAAATTGTCTTTTTTAAATCTTTTTAAGCAGATGCAATTCTTGTATTTATTGCAACATCCCTGTAGGGCACAGTTTCTCTAAAAGGTCTGGTTTTAGGGTTTTTTTCTTTTAAACAGGCTGCCAACATCATGAATGCCAGCTTTTCTCCCTATGTCCTCAATTTTCTCCAAAGCTTTTCCTGTCAAAGTCATTTGCTTTAGGTCTCCTATTTTTATTAGGGTATAAGAGATGTTGATATTTAATTAGGTTAAAGAGCCTAATTCCCAGCCTGTACTTCAAATTACATCTCATGCACCTAAGCCTTATAAAACTTACAATCATTAAGTTATTACAGTAATTGCCTGGACTTCAAATTTCCTATATGTTGATGACAGAGTCATAAAAATAATTTCACTTGTGTGATGTATTTATCTGCCACAATAAAAACGAGATTTTTCATTTAAGGAAATGTATTTTAAGAGTAAACATTATCTTTACAGACAACACAGACAGAAAGTTCCATTTGTCTACGAGAAACTTTGCCTCTTCTTCTGAGAGGATTTTTTCCTTCTTTTTTTGATAATTATTTTTCTCTTGTTTTTAAAAACAGTTTTCCCATGAAAATGAACCTTGCACTTGTCTGATGAGAGACACAATCCTTGTGACACAGAATTCAGCTCCATTCCCTCTGAGCATCAGTCATCTGCCCTGACTCTGAGATCATCCTCTACTTGCAGTTCTTTTGTGCATTACACCAACTTTGGCTCATTTTAAAAAAGAAACTCAAAACACAGTTCAGTCCTATGGTCTCCTTTATTTGATATATGAGCATTTCCAGAGCAGCTCCACACTGCAGGCTACACGAGGCAGCAGACAAAAATTCTACACTGATAACAACAACCTTCTCTTGTTTGTGAGGATCTAAATAAAACGAAAAAAGTTACTTTCAAAGTCCTCTGTTTGAAGCATAAGGACAGCAACAATAGAACAGCTGATGCCCAGGAGCTGCCCNATCAAGGGATAAACCATCTCCAATTACTGCAGGCTAACATGTTATTCAAGGATAAATGTATAAATGTGTGCGGGCTCTTGTCCCACAATAAAAGAAAGGCAATTCAAGTAGCTTACGTCTGATTCTCATTATATGAATGTTTTTAAAAGCTGTATTCTATCTGGATTTGAGATATGGTTTTTGTTGCTCAGCTACTAAGGCAAAAAAAGAGAAGACTGGTCTCTTTATTTCCACTTCCCTACAGCCATGTCGCTCGAGCAAAGGGAAAGGAAAACACTCACAATGAATTGCACCAACAATTATTTAAAGCAACTGGAAATGCTCCTAAAAAGCACAAGAAAAAGGTGAAATCCCATTTTCATTACCCAAAAAGTCCAATTTTTATTTCTCCTCTTGTACCTTCATACTCGTTTCCTCTGAAGAGCATTAAAAAATCATGCAAAATCCAGGTATCTCTATTCTTTAGAGAGTTACAAAACAGTCAGCAGAATGTCCTCCCCTCACAAAAAAAGAAAAAGCATTCCTTCTTGATAAAACTCAGAGTATTTTTACTCAGCAATCCTGTGCACTAGATGTTTAAGTTTTTGGGGTGGGATTAGAGTTCAGTTTGGTTCAGACTTGGGTTATTCAATACCAGGGGACACAACTGAAGGCTGGCATAAAATCTGCGCAGCGAGCATCTGCCAACTGTGCACGCAACCATAAATCTGGCTTTTCCTGATTTTTGAATACTTCAGCCTCACAATTCCAACAGCATTGGGTGAGATCCAATGTGTCTAATTTGGCTGAAAATGGAGGCAGTGGGGCCCAAAGGGAGTAACACGCTCAATGCAGAATTACACTTAAATGCTCCACTGCCGGAAAAAGACACACCTGGAGAAGACCCATCACTCACAACCTCAGACAAAGGGAGCAGCGACAAAACAGAAAGACATAGTTCTAGCATTAATGTATTGATCAGAGCCAAAATGGGATGTAAAATGACATGACTTGAACACACAACTCCTCCTGTCAAGGGGAATGACCTGAACATCAGCCTCTCCCCCATCTCTGAACACAAGATCCTCGACGCGCCGCGAGGCACCGATGTCAGCAGGCCCGATTCTGATGGTATTAACAAGTTGTGTGATTTCTCCCTGCACACCCACTGATTTTAATCCCTTGCTGTACAGATTGCAGACCAGGGGCACCCTGTGAAAGGTCTCATTAAGTGCTCTGCTTTACACTTCCAATTAGAGCAGCTCACGCCCACTGCAGATGGCAGAACGACCACGGCACATCGAGCCACGAGCAGGCCTGGGCACAGGGTCCTGATTTGTGCAAGACTCGTGGAAAAAGAAGAATATTTAAAAACAAAGGAAGGTCACGGCATCCTTAAAACAAGCAAAAACAAGGAAAAAATAATGACTTCACATATTAAGTCCAAACTAAGCCTGAAATGCACCGATTTACACAGGGCAGTGCTCTCATTGAAGTGAATGGGAGTAGTCATGCATGTGAAGCCAAAAACGTGTGCCAGTCTTGGGTTTAAAAGCCTGGTAATTGTGGTTTGGGTGAACTAGATGAATAAACTGTCTGTTGACAATGATTAAGGTAACATTTTGTTATCTTTTCAAAATGCTCTGTGTGCTTCTGGAAGATGAAGATCACTCGATGATTTAAACTTTCAGATTCTTGCTGCTGCTCTGCAACTCAGATTCAAGAAAATAATTAAAAAATGTCAAAATCCATGAGTGACAGGTCACTGTGTTTCTTCTCCTTCCCAATGAACTTTTTAATTTGATGCTGTGCATTTTTAATTTGATGCTGTACATTTTTAATAAGACAGACAACATGTGTTTGGCTGTTCCCAAGTCAGCAATAGGTTCCCAGTCTCATCTTGAAAATAAAGTCAGGCAGCATCTGCTCATCAAAAAAATCTTTTTTTCTCATTTACAACACACAAGGCAGCAATGCATTTTTTACATCTAAAAAAGCCAATCTGACTACAGAACACTTTCTATTGGATTTTTAAAATTCTGTAATAAGTCCTACATTCATTATCTCTAACAGTTATTTCAGTGCAGAAAGCTCAAGATATCTGTGTATGCACATATTACTTCTGCATATTCTGGTTTTCTTGCCTACAACATGATGTGTCAGTCTGAGAGCTGTGGTCAGCAAAAGAGGATGCTAAAATGTTGCAGGAATAACACAGAATGTGAAAGATTGTCTTTCCTTGTATTTTCACCCATCCCCTGCTGTGTTGTACGTCTGGTTTATGACGCAGCGTTACTGCTCAAATTCTTCTCTTGCCTTCCTTTCATACATCAGTGGTGCTGCCTTAACACTTTACCAGATAAAAATAATTGTCCTAATTTAACCAAGAGGCCAAGTGAGATTTATGGAGCAAAACAGAATCATGGCTAGCTCTGGAGAGTTCTGCACCTGACTTCCATGACAACAGAGACCCAAATACCTTGCAGCACCCCAAAACAAAGAACTGGATTTAGAAATACCTCACTGTAAGGTGAAGAAAAAAGGGGAAGGGAGAATAAATGGGATGATGTGCAGAGCAAGGAGATGAGAACCTCTGATTTTCACTTTCTAACAGAACTGGGATTCAGGGCATTGTCAGACACAGCTCCTGAATTTGCCTATCAGCTCCTGATGACCTTCACCTTCCTTGCTACTCTGAGCCATTGTAACTGTTTCTAATGGTTCCTCCAAAGTTAATTAATATGTTCACAAATATTCCTCTGGCATTTCAATTTCCTTGCTTCAAAGAAACAGTTCTCTGTTGGAGAAATGAGAGTACAGTGCAAGCTTCCAGGTAAGTGATGTAGTTCAGGAAACCATTCTGGAGCTCATCATCCACTTTTGCCTTGTGGGAAACACAGATCTCTTATGTTTAAAATCCGTATGAAAGAAGTCACTTGCTGCTGAAGGAAAAATGAACATGATTTTGTTGTTTCTACAAGAACCCCTGGCAACACTAAAAAGTTTCCAAAATCCAAACATTTTTAGGCTGAAACCAGCACATCACGTAGGTGAGTTAAACTACAAGGCCAAGTCCAGAGAAGCACTGCAGGAGAATCGTCTTCTGAGAAGTGAACTCCCTCATATATCAATACAAAAACTGCATCACATAGTTAAAAAAAATTGATGTTATTTACCTAAAACAGGAATGTGTGTGTATATAATTGTTCTGTGTTAAAAGTTAGGTGACACAGTAACTATTCTAGTCCAGACTCCTCTAAAACATATCCCTATCAAGTTTTACTGTGAGCTTGTCAGTCTAAAAGCAGATTAAAATCATTTACCTGAACAAAACTAAGATTTAGGTTCTCAATTCACAGAAATTCTGACCATTATGTTGTTTCAGTAATCCATAAGTTGTCAAACCAAGAAAATAACAATATAAATGGAAAAAAATTTGATGGTTTGTAGTGAAATTGTCACTTATTTACACTAGCAAAAAAAAAAAAAATTCAGTATTTTAATGATTAAAGTGTAAATTAACTATATGAAGCCCGTGAAATAACAGCCAATTTTATCTCAGTTAAGACAACAAATGCAAAATTACCTTGTCTTTGGAAAATATTCCTTATTGCTTCTCAAGGAGAAAGATGCCACAGGGTTTGTGCCCTTTCTGCTTTAAATATGCAATGTTAAATTTTCTCCAGTTTCTTTTTCTGCAGTAATAGTGCCCACACAAACAAATCCAGATTTGTTTTCCAAATTCAGCAAAAGACAAAGCAGTAGAACTGAACGTACCTGCTGATAGAAGAAATTTAGAGTTGGTTTGTCCTCAGTGAACTGGTTTAGAAATCCTTTTGGCAAATACCGAATTCTCAGTTCATATCTGAAAAGCAAGAAAGTGAGAATGAAACTGTGAAAAAACAAACAAAGATTCCTCACAAAGAACAGGTGCCTTCAAACATTCCTAAAAATAAGGATAAAATAAAAAAAAAATCCTTAAAAAACTAATGGAAAATTTCCTCTTTGACTACTCAAGAGAACCAAACTGGAATTTACCTGGACCTGACCTTTCACAGAGATGTTCAAAAATGACCTTTAATAGAAGCAAACAGAGCCCTGCTGCCTTCTCAGAACTTCAGAGGACAGAAGCAACAAGACTTGGAGAATACAAGCTCCAAATCTTCAGGAAGGGAGGCCCCAATTAGGTGACAACAGCAGATGAGCTGCCACAATCACTGACATGATCCCTGGCAACAGCTTTTATCTCTGGTTATCACAAGCAGAGTACTTAAAACACTGATCCTGCTGCTCCAGAAGTGGCAGTCACTCCCCAGGGAGCCACATCCTACAGACAGGACAAGGAACAGGACCTTGCTCCTTCTCCGATCAAGTACTCTAACATGCACCTCTGAATTTTCCACAGGTTTTGAAGGGGTTTTTCTGCAAAAAGGTTTCCTGCTTACCATCAAGACACATTCAAAAGCCAAACAAAACAGTTTTCAACCCGTCAGTCATATTTGTCAAGTTAACAGAACACAAGTGAAAGAAATTCAGGATGTGCCTTGATCTATGACCTATATCAAATCCGTATCCCTCCTCAAACCTCGACTTTTGCTTGTAACCCCTAAATTTGGATTATTGCTTGTCCTGTGGTAACAGACCACAATGTCTGACACGCTACTTGCTTCCTCCTCAGACACATTCCTTCAATGAAATTCTGATAATGAATGTCTCCATTCCTTTGTCTGTGCCAATATAGCATAACCCAACTAAAATTCTTTACAGTCTTTCCCAAAATAAGTATATTTAACAATCTCCTTATGATAAGAAACGACAACATTTCAACCTGATGGCTTCAGGAGGACAAGAACTTCTTTTCATTCAGCAAGTGATCTGGATGCCTGTAATCAAGATTTGTATGGAGATGTGGTGAGGGGTTAGTAGAGTTAAGTGCAGCTTAGGACTCCACTGCAAGCAGAAGATGCAACATTCTTATTTGCTTTGAAATCGTTGAAAATACATTTTTCCGTTAGAAATCATTAAAATAAGGAAAACGTTTGGAAACTGTAAACACATGCATACACTGTATAGAAATGAGGAGCACTTAGAGAGGGATGTCTTTTTGTAGAGTGGCAATTTATTTTCTCATTCCTGTGCACAGAAAATACACTCTTTAAGAGTCTTCAGGGTGTAGGATATACAGGAAAGGATAAGAACACCTGACAGAAAGTAGATTTAGACTGGACATAAAGAAGAAATGTTTTACAATGAGGGTGGGGAGGCCCTGGCACAGGTTGCCCAGAGAAGCTGTGGCTGCCCCATCCCCGGAAGTGTTTAAGGCCAGGCTGGACAGGGCTTGGAGCAATCTGGGATAGTGGAAGGTGTCCCTGCCCATGGCAGAGGGGTTGGAACTACACCTTATGACACAGTCGGGTGTGAAAAAAAACATTCCCAGTCACAGTTAAGACAAACTGTCACAATTAATCTGTGAAGGCAGACAATCACTGCTGATCAGCCTTTGCATTTCATGATACTCAGCAGATATCTAATTATTCACTAAAATTTCAGGTTATCAGCCAAATTTCACCCAGGTATTTATATTTATGTGCCAGCATGAGCACACTGTCCAGCTGCAGAGGAGTAGAGCCTCCCCTGTTGCCTCATTCCACCATATCCCCCAAAATCTACTGCTGAACACCACTGCAAAGACTGATACAGAATAAAACAACTCAGTAGAAGATTTACTTGCTTGGTGTTTTGGGGGGCTCCATAATCCGGTGCATTTAAGAATCACAGAATCATTAAGGTTAGAAAAGACCTTTAAGGTCATCGAGTCCAACCATCAACCCAACACCACCACCATGTTCATCACTAATCCATGTGCTCATGCATTTTTTGAGCACTGCCAGGGATGGTGATTCCATAAGTGCCCTGGGCAGCCTGTTCCAGTGTGTAACCATCTTTTTCACACAAGAAATCGTTCTCAATATCCAACCTAAACCTCCCTTGGCACACAAGTCTGATGTGGAGGGGCTGAGGGAGCTGGGGGTGCTTAGCCTGGAGACAAGAAGGTTTAGGAGGCCATTACCTCTCTCTACAGCTACCTGAGAGGAGGTTGTAGCCAGGTGGCAGTAGGTCTCTCTTCACCCAGGTAACAAGCGTTAGGCCAAGAGGAAACAGTCTCTAGTTGTGCCAGGAGGTGTTTTGACTGGTTGGATATTAGAAAATTGGGTATTAGGAAAAATTTCTTCATGGAAAAGGTCTGTCAAACACTGGAACAGGCTGCTCAGGAAAGTGGTAGTGTCACCATCCCTGCATGGATTTAAAAGACATGTAGATGTGGCACTTGACATGATTTAGTGGTGGCCTTGGATGAGTTGGGTTAATGGTTGGGCTTGAAGATCTTGGAGGTCTCTTCCAACCCAAACAA
Organism: Serilophus lunatus; assembly: GCA_013399895.1. NCBI lineage: Eukaryota > Metazoa > Chordata > Aves > Passeriformes > Eurylaimidae > Serilophus > Serilophus lunatus. Next base: position 629,132 of record VXBA01001571.1, read on the forward strand.
TTCTGTGATTCTAGAACACCATTGCTCTCTGGGATAAAGAGGAAAAGCAATCTCTCTCCTTCACAGAGACTTGTCTTCTTAACTGAGAAGCCGTGAGAAGTGCTGCTTTTTCCAACAAGATCTCATGAGAAAATCAGGTTAAGGCAGAACAGCTCAGCTAAGACAGCCACCTCGAGTGACCTTCATTACCTATTTATAACCTAATCTCTGACTAGGCCTGTGGGAATGAAGAATCTGACTTCCAAAGGCCAGCTCAAGGATGGGCTTGATTTTCAATATGCTCTAAATTTACTGTCTTTGAAATGCAGCCAACTGACAAGGATGACAAGTCCCTTTCTCACAAACTAGGTCTGCTTTCTGAGCAAGTACCTCAGCTGATGATCACCTCCTCTATGTTTGATAAATTATTACTGGAAGATCACTGTCCTGCTTACTGCTCTGCATCTAAACTGGGATACAGAAGCACTCTGAAATGCAGTGCCAGACCTCAGAAAGGTGGGCATCAATACAATTCACAAGTTGTACAGTGAAGTGATCCATCCACAGCAAAGTGAACACCACTGAGCAGTTCTGGGATCTTCCCTCTGAGTAACAAGCACCACCTGGGCAGTTGGTGGAGCCAAAAAAGAAAGGATGTTACAACTCCTGATATTTTCTGCCACTGAAAGAAATAATCTCACCAGTGTCAAGCAAGTTGGGAGGTTGCCTCCAGCAGGTTCTGATTCAGTTCACATCAAGAGGAAAGTAACCAGAACAGAGAAGATGGGAACAAAAAGGGTGGGCAAAGGACAAGCCTTGTGGGAGCTTAATGAACTGATTAAGCTTGCTCAAGGATTAGACTCACAGAAGGAAAGGAAAAGGACTAGATAACTGGAAGCAAAGAGAAGGGAGCAGACAGACTGTGGAGCACAGAGGGATAGAGCTGTTAGATTAACTCAGTCAACTAATTAGATTAAACCAACTTAATCAACTGGTTAGAGTAAACCATCCTGCAGGTGGTCTGGCCTTTGTGTCTGTGCCAGGGCTTTTGTGTCACAGCCACCAAAACTTACAGTCCAGGACTGCTGAGCACTCGGGTGTTTTCTACCTGTTAGAGCCAAACCAAGAATGTCCCCTGGTTACAAAGGCCTGCTTCATAAACCTCAACTGCAGAACCAGAAGGCTCCTCTGCATGCCCTTGGAAACATTCAAGTAAAAGTAATATTACAAGTGAAGAGGAATTTCCTCATTAAAAATGTAACTTTAACACATGCCTGACGAGCATAAACACTAAGAGGAAACCTGAGGCAAACAAATCCACTCCAGCCTTTATTGCCTTCCTTTTAATAAACTCTGGGATTCTGTTTCCATTTTGTCACCTGGGATCACCTCCCATGCACAGGTATAGGGGCCTTCAAACAAGCAAAATTTTAAGTTAACAGCCACAATTTATGCTACTGTAAATTAAACCTAACAGCAGCAGGGTTGCTGCAATTCATTAATGAATACAACTTCAAAGATTGCATTTGGAAGACTGCAGTTATTACAAAGCAATTACATGGAATTACACCCAAATTATACAATGTTTCTGTAGTGTTAAATCTTGCACAACTCCCAGAAAATAAGTCTGTATTACTCAATGTGATATAAGCCACAGCAGACTCCAGAACACTCATTTCCTGAATGACCTACTACAAACAAGAAAGGAAGCAGACCCCAATAATTATAACTCTGATCATTTGTGGCACTGTGATTTAGACACATTTGGAATTCTGTGACAGAATTATCTTCACTGCCAGAGAACAGAGTAAAATGGAAAAAGGGTATTTGTTTTGATACAGCTAACTAGCCTGAACATTCTTAGAGTAAACATACAGTGAAGGTGCACGCAAAATCCATAAAATGCTTCTTTTTGACCTTTAGTGCCCTTCTTTTTTTTTCGTAGGAAAAAGCAAAGTATCAAGTCTTTACCAATATTTATTTAAAACGAACAAAAAACCCACCACAAGATAACAAAAGTTTGAACCATCTCATGCAAAATACAAACCTTTTCATAGCAAGAAGGTCAGACTACTACAATACAAAAGCAAACACATGAGGCCTTTCACACTTCCAGGGATGGGGCGGCCAATCTTTCTCGAGGCAACCTGTTCCAGTGCCCCAACACCCTGACAGGAAACAATTTGTTCCTAATATCTCACTTAAACCTACCCTCTGTCAGCTTAAAGCCATTTCCCTTTGTTCTGTCACTTCAGGCTCATGTCCCAAGTCCCTCTTCACCTCTTTTAGAGCCCCTTTAGTTACTGGAAGGTGCTCCAAAATCTCCCCACAAGAAACATACCCAGTTCTTCCCATCATTAATTCATTTTCTGCAGGATCGTTGAGAGCATCAAACAAGAGCTGTTGTGTACAGGAGACAGATTTTACTCTGTTAAGTTTTGTATACAACCTAACAATCCATGTAACTTCTAGTACCTGGATCAGTACAGGACAATTCCAAGATCTCATTTCTGAACACTCTGAATATACAATCCTTTTAATTTAGATGATTAAAAAAATACAAAAAATACTTTAAAAAAAGCCCCACACATGAGGCAGTTAGTGGTTTACTAACACTACAGGAAGCTTTTCATTTAAGAACCATTCCAAGACTACTTCCCCTTTAGTAATATAAATATTTCTACAAGTACTGTCATATGATCTCAGCCATTCTGTGTTATGGTATTGCAAATATGACAGCAGCATTTTGATTATGCACAGTAAATCTCTCTGAGTTTAAAAGGTATGTCAGGCTGCATGTATTCGATAACACATTAAATGACACTTCGGAAAGGTACTGAATAATTTACATCCTATCACAGCTCTTTCATGAGTATTTTATGCCATCCCTTTCCACAAATTTCAAAACAATATCTAACTTTCCTTTTAAAACCAATTAAATGTCTTCTGCAATGTGTATGATCCAAGTTGTACCATCTAATAAAATTAAAAATGGAACTGACACTTGTACACCTGGTAACAAATTTCCACAGCATAAATTATTCACATCTTATGTGCAGCACTCACTGTCATGGAAAGGATTCAGGAATCTGAATGTGACTTCGCTGCACATAGATGAAAAATTTCTTGTGAGGTACAGAAGGGAAATGTTGATGTGTATCCCAGAAACAGTAAAACGTTACAATGAAATTTAATACACACAGAAAAGAATGTGTATTATTTTTGACACTCAAATTTAAATTTTGCTAACTTTGAATTTTTTTGCATTTCTCAAAATCAAGCCTGTAAAAAAATTTATAAACTGAAGATTGCCAGCTGTGACATGTGCTAGAATAAAAACTCAATTTGCAAGAAATGAATTATAGGCTATTTGCAGCAATTTTGCAGAAGGTATGTGAGGCCTTTAAAATAACCAGCAACTTCTGCAAAAATTGTGGTTATGAATATAAACCACAGAAATTGATACAGAACTCCCCTGCAATGAACTAGTTACCACAGTAATCTAACTTTCAGTGTTCCCATGAGAGTTTAGTACTATGTTTAAAGGTATTTTCAACTCTTAAGCTCCCCAACTTCTCTAGTAGACTATTGGGCCTTTCTGTAAATAAGTTTTAGTTTTCTCTTGTCTTTCTATAAGACAGTGTTTCCTTCCTTCCTCTTCTGCCCACACCCTCTCCCAAGCATGAACCATCAGCTCACCCTCCTAAAAAGCTGAAGAAACACAAGACACACCACTTCTTTTAAACAGCTAACCGGTATCATAAAAACACCTCAGCAAATGTACCTAGGGCTCTAAAAAACTCCCTTAATTCAGCAGTGACCTTTATATTGTACATTGCCTCTGGTGTAACTTGAGAAGGTCACAGCCAGAAGGAAGGCAGATGTCACTCATTGTTCTGGGCTTCAATATAAGTAAGTTTAATAACTGAAAAGTTTTGCAACAGCAGAAGAATAAAGTGATTTTGGACTGCATTTCACTTGTTCAAATCACATTTCTCCACTTATATCTAAGTGTTTATATATAGATGTACATAAGATATCATATATATATATGTTTACATCTATATGCCCATATATACACAACTACTTAATATCCTTTTGCCTTTATTTAAATAATTCATCTTTCAAAAATCACAGCACTGTGCTCATACCACAATTAGGAATAGCTTCCCAGTCCTAAGACTTTTAAGGATGGAAAAGCTTGCAGATTTCCAGGCAAATGACAGATTTCTGTTCCTATTCTATGCTTCCTCTAAATCTCAGGTTTCTCTTCAGCTCTGCTCTCTTCAGTCTGCAGGAAACCCCTCAGGAGAGCAAAACACCCTTAAAGCAACCAGCGAAAAGTTTGGTGGGATTATTTCCCACCCACTCCACCATCTCTATACAAGAGGATCTTCCTTAATAAAGAAAATTATAGAATATTTTTTAAAGACAAGGCGGAGAGATTTACATGACTCGACTTTGACACTCAACAGACTTATGCTCTTACTTCCATTCTTCTGGAGGGTGGGCTAGTTCAAATTTCTCTCTCACATTGGACACCCCCATGTCCAGGTGTAGCCAGTGAACTTCCTCAGACTGCAGGTGGCTGAGCCGTAATCCATAGCAGGCCACATTTTTCACTTTGTGACTGTCCACAATCTTCTGAATTATGCCCTAAAACAGAGAAACACACACTCCTTACAAGCTGAAAATGAACTATATATTTTTTTAAAAATTTTAAATATTACTCTGTAATACTCTACAGAAAATATTAAGCAATATATTGGGTATCACCTTTATTAAGAATATTAAACATATTCAGTTGCAAGCTATTATTTTAGACAATCATTTAAAATTTCTGAAGTTTTACCAGCATGGCTTCATGAAATATCAGTAAATACAATTCTGATAAAATTCATGGAATTAAGTCGTCATTACCCCTTTGCAAAACAGAGTAACATAAACCCCAAAATACAAAAAACCAAATTTGTTGACAAAGGCAAGATTTGTTAAGAAAAATCACCACCAGCCTTTACAAGTCAGTCTCCACCTAGAACTGGAAAATCATCACACTTTCATCTTCTTTAGTGCCCCAGAATTTGATTAAGTCACACCACAGCCTCTTGGCCTCCTTCCCCCCTTGCCCCTCCACTCATTTGAGATTCAACACATTCCCTTACAAAATGAGGCAAGAGGCAACTATTTGGGAAGATGCTCAAACAAAACCAATGCCCTACTTGTCTGCCCTGAGGTGAATTCCAGAGTTGGAGAATCTCTGCCCAGGAAAGGAACTTTTCAAATTAAACTGTAACAGATGCAGTTTCCCTCCTGTGTCAGGCATTAGACAGGTCTAACACACAGTAACTAAAAACTAAATGTGTTGTTAGAGCAGGGATGAGCAGCCCTTCAGGTGCTGTGTGTCCTGCTCTCATCCCAATGGGGAAGCCAGCAGGAGACTGGAGCTGCTGCCTCAGAGCCCTGTGAAGGGGAGGCTTGTCCCCCTCCCTGGTACAGAGCTCAGAGCTCAGCAGGACAGGGGTTATCACTGCTCCCACACAATCCTTCCAGGAATTCACAGGCATTTGCTTCTCAGCCTGTAATGGCCTGAAAATTCCCTACTGGAAATGCTCGTGTGTGTGTGTACACTCACATATAGATAGACAGGCACACACGTGTGTGCATAAGCTGCTGATTTTTGCTCAGAATTCCAGAAAACATCGATATGTAGCCAGCTGGGAGTCCTACAGGAGCCAGAGTGGGGCTACCGGAGTGAGTTTGGCAAGTTTTATAGGATGACACTGTGGGGCTGGGGCACAAGTTGTGTGAGGGAGCTGGGGGGGCTCAGCCTGGAGAAAAGGAGCCTCAGGAAGGACTTTCCCACTCTCTACAACTCCCTGAAAGGAGGATGTAGCCAAGTAGTGGCCGGCCTCTTCTTCCAAGAAAGAGAAAATGGGGCCTGAGGACACTGTTTAGTGGTGAACAGAGTGGTGGTGCTGGGCTGATGGTTGGACCCGATGATCTCAGAGGTCTTTTTCAACCTTAACAATTCTATGATTCTAGGACTGTGTCCCCAAATTTATTCTTTTATACCTCAGAGAAATTAAGACCCTGAATCTGCAAATTAAGCAAGCAGAGAACTGGAAAAAAAAAATAAAAAAGAAGACAAAGAAGCACTAAATCTGAATAGAGGGGGAAGATGACATGTGGGAGTGGAATCGTGTTGCTGGTGAGGTGATATCAAGCTGTTAGATCAGCTCACACATCTCCTGTAACTGCAACCTTTAAATAATCTTCCAGAAGAAACACAGAGAATAGTGAAATGTGTAACAAAATCTCTTCAAGCCTACAGCAGGCAAAGAGGTGACACCAGGCAAGCGCACAGGACACTTCCCCCAAGTGCTCTCCTAACCTCACACTATTTTTATCCCAGTGAATTTCCCAAGCCAAGCATTGTTTCTGTCATTCATGAGCCTCCAACAAAACTCTTCCAATTACTCATCCTGTCTCCTCTTAAAGCAGTTAACTTTTTGCAACCTTCCCCAGCAATTCTAAAGGTCTGTTATCAGGTCAGTGAACGGTTTTAAATCTGAATTAAATGTAAATTGGTTAAGTTTGTTTCTAGCCCACATCTGAGGGTCTTTGTATCAGACACTACAAAGGAGAACAGTTGCCTGTATCCCTGGAAACACACAACAACCAGCAAGTACTCTCACAAGTGACAGAGGCACGTTTAACCTCTTCTTCACCCAAAGCGCAATCTCTGCTTGGTTAGTAAAGCCTAACGTTTTGGCAGGCGAGCTCTCCTCCAAAGGGAATGCTGCCAGCTTTTCTACAGGCAAACAGAAGAGATTCACTTGTTAATTTTCATCTCTTCCTGCACAGAGCACATAACATAGAGCATTTCATTTTGGAAAGCCATCCCTCCCCTGTCTGACGCTGTCAGCTGATAATGAAAAGAGAGGTACATGTTCTTAAATGATAGTTATGCCTGCTGTGATAAGAAATGGCTTTGGGAAGGGAAAAATTAAGGCAAAATTATCTATGACCGTGAACCACTGAGCCTACTGATGCATAAAGGCTCAGCTGAAACCGCTAGTGTTCTCTCAGGAAAAAATCAAGCTGGACAACTCAGACCCTCTCTAATCTTCAGACTGGGATTTCAAAAGGGCTGAAAGAAGTAAGATGTCCTAATTCCCACCAAAAGTGATGAAGATTTTTAAGCATCTACCCTTTTTCTATCATCAGTCAATTCTAAACCTTCCACAGAATTGATATTAAAAAATTACGTAAGAAGGGTACAGCACACCTTCTGGCCAGGTAGTTGGTATCACCACAAGAAAATAATTAGCAACAATTAGTACATACTGCAACTCAAGAAAAAGTCAACACAAACACTAAGGAGACAGCAGCACTAGTGCAAGCGTTTGAAAATATATTCTAAGAAGTCATGTATTCCAAGGAAGTAAGAAGCCATGCTTTATGGGAAACAAATACAGCTTCTCTTCTGTTTAGAAAAGTCACAGAGATCACTCCAGGTGCTATAAAACCATGGCCAGAAACAAAGCCAGAGAAATAAGGAAATCTGGCGATTAAAACACTTCCTTGGTTTGCAGGGGAGGCCTCTGCTTATTTAATTTTCTTATTAATAAGCCAGAGAATTTGAAAACATTTAGAGGCACACCTTCCATCACGAGAACCCAGCAGCACCACACACAGGCAGGACAGCGAGTTCCCCTGCAGCACCACAGGGTTTGTTTTACCTGGATGTTCTTTCCAAAACGGTCCAGGACTGATCTCCAAGACTTGCCCTGGCACTGCAGCCATTTAACACTGACCAGCAGTAAAGGACACGCTGAGTCTCAGTGCCTGGACATCCTCCACAGCCCCAGTGGAGACGCCTGGAATGTCAAACAAAGCCACTGCCACCACTCCAGGATGGGCCTCTCTGCCTTCCACGGTGGCTCTGTGAGGAGCCCTGCCAGAAGCAGCCTGATGTCCTCCGTGGCAGTGATCAGAATGTTTAATCACAAGCTTCCAGACAAAGCAACTTAACTGCTTAACCACTGCACAACAGTGACTAAGGCATCCTGCTGGGACATGTCACCACAGTGTTTTAACTGGAAGCACAGCCAAAGAAATCTGAAATCTCTCCAGACTTTATTACATCCTCCTGCCTTGTAGCTCAGGAAGCTCCACAAATGCATCACTGGGTGGAAAAAAACAGGTAAGGAATATCAGAGTTTCAACCTGAATTACAAACTTCTGACCTCAAATTAACCATAGCCAGAATATTCCTCTTGGAGCTTAACATACTCCAGAATGACATTTCACTTTGGTTACATGGGATACCTACATGAATATAAATTCCTAGGAGGAGTTTCCATGTGTCTGTTGGCAACTCTTTAAAAATGCAAGGCAGTCACACAATCCTGCCACTTGAATGCTGTTTACCATAATCACATTGACTCTAATTAGGTTTCCAAAGCTGACATTTACATCCAGAACATAAAATAGGCTAGTACAGCTGAGAAAGAGTGGGAAACCCCTAGAGGAATTTCCTATCAATAACAGGCAAATGATAGGTCACCTTTCCCTCCCTTTGGCCCAGAGGGAAGAAGAAAATGCTTTTTCTGTAGCTAGAAAACAGGTTAACACTCATTTTTACCCATTTGTCTAAAGAGCCCACAGATACTCAACACAGCTAATTTGAAAAACAAAATTTGTCCTAAATTAGGAGAACGTGGTAAAAAACAGAATTTACAGTACAGTGTATTCGAACATTGAAAAATCCAGACAGAGCAGAGGAAGGCTGAAAGGCACAGGGTACCCTTGGCTCTCCCAGTATGTATCAATAATACCTCCTGCTTCTGTAAATGAGTGAAAATGAATTGCTGGCTTGTAGATTAACAAAGCTGATATGCTACTATGAATAAATTGAAGTTGGAATAATATACTCCCAGAGTGACTACAAACCTAATTTCCTTATTTAGTAGGAAGGAGAAAGTTTCTTGCACTAGAAAAAGTCTTTAAGTAGCTCCTCTGACAGAGACAGTGTGCTAATGTTTGTGCAGCACTTCAAGTATGTCAAATACTATTTATAAATCAAGTATTGTAACTCTTGATGAGAGATTCATACAGGGAGCTTAAATACAAAGATGGACAAAAGTAAATGACAAAGCTCTGATGCAAATCAGTTTATATTCCATAAAGGAAAACTCTAGAATGAGCTCAACACCAAAACCTGGGTTGTCCTCAGGTAACACCATGTCACACATTCAAAAAGAAGAGCTCACATCCCTTTTCTTCTCATTATTGTGGTTTCTCAATCCTTGTGCTGATCCAGTGAACACATTTGTTTATTGTACGATGAACCAGACTGGGGAACTGATCAGGCTGAGCAAGAACTCTGCCACTGAAGCCCAAGTTTCTATCCAAACTATCACCTGAACACAAGGTATTCTGGTGCCTAGGATCCTGTCCCCATTCCAGCCCAGAGACACTGACAGCTCAAAGCAACTCATCCCTCAGTGCCTAAGAGCCTTTCACACTCGAGCCATACCCGGATCTGTCATCCCAAGTACCTCTCCACACCCACAGGGAATTCCACAGGGAACCTTCCAAGCACACAGTCACATCACTGACAGAGCAGAGCTGGTGCAGCCCTGCTTTCCAGTCATCTTGGATTAATCAGCACTTTTCTGGTCCTGCTGCACACTTCCCAAATAAGTCTGACAGGGTTTGAAATGCTGACAGTAAGTTTAGTTTTTCCAGAAGCTTAATATCTGAAGTAACACGGGCTGGAGAACCTTTGCTATGAAGACAGGCTGAGAAAGTTGGGGTTGTTCAGCCCGGAGAAGAGAAGGCTCCAGGGAAACCTTACACCACCTTCCAGAACCTGAAGGGGCTCCAAAAAAGTTGAAGAAGGATTTTTTCAAGGGCATGCAGTGACAGGACACGAGTGAATGGCTTTAAACTGAAAGAGAGCAGGTTTAGTTTATATCTTATGAAGCTTTTACAGTGAGGGTAGTAAAACACTGGCACAGGTTGCGCAGAGAGCTGGTGGATGGCTCATCCCTGGAAACATTCAAGGCCTGGTTGGACAGGGCTCTGAGCAACCTGATCTAGTTGAAGATGTCCCTGCTCATCCCAGCAGGGCTGGAATACATGACCTTTAAAGGTCCTTTCCAACCTAGATTTTTCTGTGTTTCTATTCTACACTCCTCCCTATCCTCGGTTGCACTTGCAAAGTCTAAAAACTCCCTTGGATCCAGTTCCTGTACAGTTAAACACTGATGCAGGACATGCTGCTCACTTGAAGCCAACTACAGATCTTGCTGTATCCAGAAAAATGTCAAAGTGCAATTTATATTGATTTTAAAACATTATTTTGCACGTTTATCTCATCCAAGGCTATCAAGAGTTTTTTGACAAGTAAAACAGGAATTCCAAAGCCCAAGTCTGTTACAATCAGATTATCACAGTACAATACATCATTTTTTGTAGTGGTTTACATTTGCAGGTCTGTAGTTTTGAGTCCTTGCTACTTTTTTCAGGTTCTCAAAACGAAGGCACCTATAAACCAACAACACAAGCAGCATGCCTTGTCACCTGGTGCAATGCATGCAGGCACGCAGCTGAGAGCAGGAAGGGAAAAAAGCTAAATGGTACCAATTTTCTAGCTCTTATACCAGATCAGGAATGATTTTATACAGTTTTACACATATCTTAATTGCTGTTAGCATCAGTGCATTCCAGTTTGCCTCTGCACAAATGACCTCAAAGCACACGTATTGCTGTATACACGTAGAGACTGGATTTGAGTATGTGACCAGCAAACCCATACACAGCAGATTTCACCCAAAATACTAACCTGGGACAGTTTTGAGTCCTGTCAGTGCTCACAGCCTCTTTCCACAGAACTCTGTGTCACCAACCTGCTAGCCTTGTTACTACAATAACATCAGAACCTGTTTTAAAAGAGAAACCTGGGAGACAAAAACTTGACTGAGGAAGGTTTTGTCTCCTTTACAGATAGCAGTAGATACATTAGAGCAGCCCTACCACATCCCCACTCTCCTACAGCTCTTCAAGATTCTGGTGGGTTTAGGAGGAGCTGAGCAGCAACAAAGCACATCTCTCCCATTCCACAGGTGGGAAGCAGCAAGTTCAGCTGCTGGATACCTGTCCATCAGAATCAGCATCATGTAGATAAGCTCTGCTCCAGACTAGACACAGCATTTTGAGACTTTTTGTCCAGATAATGGTTCCAAACAAGGTGGGTTTGAAAAAGGGGGAGATGAAGCAGAATGGGTGGGATCGTGGTTGGAAGTTAAGTCTTCTCCATGACTGAGGCTGGACTGACAAGCCTCTTGCCCTGTATCAGGACTGGCAATATCCTTCTGGGGAAATGTTTGGAAAAGGAATGCTGCTCATCAATGAGGCCTTAATACTCTATTCAGTAGTGGTGCAGTAACACTGCAGTGCCAGCATTAACAGGCATTTCCTTTCCTCCCTCTGCCTTCTCAGTGGTGTCAGTCAGAGACGATGCAGCTAACAAGATTACAGAACTGATCTGGATTAAAAACAACAGTGAAATAACCATTCATTTTAACTTGGGCTGAGTTTGCCAAACAGTTACACCACCTATGCCAGCACAACTATGGTGGTGGCACGAGAAAACAAACAGCAAAAGAAGGAAGCTGGCACAGCTGCCAGAAGGAACGCGTGTCTATCTAGGATAGCATTTGAACTGCAGACCTTTGCACTACAGGATCTTTCCACTCCTCCACCACAAACTGGATCTTTAGTCAAGTACTCTGGTCTCTTGTACTGCTAGGTAAAAGCACAGGATGGACTGAATGGTAAGCTAACAGGTAAAACCAAGCAACACTTACTACCACAATAATACAACTGAATCAACTGCTTTAGTGATGACTCAGCTCCAAGTGCTTTAGCCCTTCTCCTAAAAAGTTCAACTTAGGGAACAGACTGGAATATACAATCTCCCAACTCTGCATGCATGCCCTCTATCTGTGAAAAATAAGATTTTGCAGGTGAGTAGGGAAGATGATGAGTTTTCTCTGGTCTTTTTCTATGATGTAGGGATAGGACACAGCCTCCTTTAATTCAGCAATTTTAAAGTTAGATATATCCTTACCCTTAGGAAGTTGTTCCTTTTCTCATCCAGCTTTTTAAGTTCTTATTTTGTCAATCAAAGAAGCTGACACCTTGGGGTGGTACTGAATAGAAAAGTAAAACAAAGACATCCAAACCATGAACAGGTTAAGAGAGCCCTAGACACTGTACCTGTATTTGTTCAAGAGTCCTCACCATTCCTCACTCCAACTCCAGAAATAAGGATAAAGCTGACAGCTAAAAGTTTTAGTGTTATCTCCACACAATTTATGTTTTAGACAGTCATAAAATTGGAAGAAAATAAACTTGTATGTGAATCAAGGTGTGATGAGTATCTGGCAATAGCCTGGTTTGAGATTTATGGTTGTTTCCACATAAATAATGCCCTCTTCACTTCTCACTACTAGTAAAGAACGAAGGACAAGCTTTAAGGACTAGAAGTTAAAAGGAAAGTGTAAAGGATACAAGCTGGGCACCTCTGGGGTGGGAAAGCAGACCATGCAGAAGATCTGTACCTGACCAAAAGCCATCTGTAAGAGCTCACACAAGGTTTCCAAATGCCTGTTTTCTAAAAATCCCTTCCCTACCCCCTCAATCTAGTAAACACATTGCACTCTTTTTTTTTTGGTGAAATATTGTTATAATCATGCTTCAACCACATCTGAAAACAGAGGGTGATCTATTCTAAGGGCTGATGAAGACTCGGTGCCACTATTTACTTTCAGGGTGCACTTGAGACCAAAGAAATTCCACCTCCTCATATGCCACACCTGGGGCCATGAACAGGGCAGAGCATGCCCTGCATTCGCTCCAAGCTCAAAGCCTGGAAATTCCTCTTTGTGCATACGCACCTAGACACCACATCCAAACAAAGCCATACCAAGATAAACTGAGAAGATAAACAAGCTTTCTTTCCGTGGAAAATGCACAGCTGTCTAGATACACACTTGGGGGAGGAGATCGCTGTTTGTACATTCATAAAAGCTTTTTATTTTTTTTTTTTGGAAGTGAAGCATGTCTTTAGTATAACACCAGAGGAAAAATGGGCACAGAGAGCACAACAGTTCTTTGGAAACCAAAGGACTGAGAAGCTGCCCTTGGAGCAGAATACAGCCTTCATCCCTCTGAGCTGTCTTTGAGAGACTAAATCCACCCAGAATAAGGAGAGGTCCACAGCCCAAAATTTTCCTCAAAACAAAGCCCATGTGTAGCCACACTGTTGTCTTGGTGAAAGGTATTTTAAGACAAATAGCAAGGAAATCATAGTCTAGCCTCTTAAAAGACTCCCACAGAAAAATGAGTTTGGTTCCTATGAGCTTAATAACAGGAGCTTTAAGGAAATGTGTTTCCTCTCATGATCAAGGATCTGTGCACAAGGGATACAGCTAAAGCACTGTTTCCACTCCTAGAAGTGGTAAAAAGCCCTTTTCTCACTCCTTTGCCTGTCAAACACACCCTTTCCATTCACAAAGGCAAACAAGACTTTCTTAGAAACAGAAGAGTTTCAAACCACAAATCAGGATTTACTGTCTCCTGATATTAGTACTTTCCATAAAGTCCTCTGCTTTCCCAGCAAAGTATCATTAATTGGCTCTTCTGGAGATTTCAGACCAAGTCTGACCTCTCTGAATACTGGAAGTGTTCCCTAGCCATCATCCCAGCAGCTGTGCTGACCAGAGTAGTTAGCCTTAAAAAACCTTTTTTCTTTGAATTGCAGAACTGTCTCAAAGACATTTACCTCTGAATATTCCTTCAGAGCTCCTTGGAAACAAGCCAAAGGCCAAATGCAGCTCCAGTCTCCTCCTCAGGATGTAATTCAGAAGAAATGGAAGCTCTATGGCAGACTGTCTCCTCCACAAAAGGAGGGGGGGGTGGTGGTGGTGTGTAAAACCAAGGCACAAAAACCTTAAAGTCTATTTTAATCTTAAATTATTCGACTTGGTCGAACAGCAGTCATTTCAATGGAATGTAGGCTTGTACTCCAACAAGGGTTTACTGTTTCTAAAATAAATGTCATGGTAATACATCAATGCCAGTCTTTACTACAGAGTACCTGTGGATTCAACAGTCATTGTCCCAGTTTAACAAAATAAAAAAAGAAACACATTTGTTAAGAGAAGGAAGTTTAACAGCTTCCCAGCACCTTCTTTATCAGGAAAGCACAATGCAAAAATATCATTCCTTTTGGAAACAACCATCCAATTCAATGTATATGTAAGAATTAAAAATTAAGGCAAGCCTCAAGTAAGTGCTGCTTTGCCTGTTCTTTTGATCCTGCTTTTATAAAAAAAAAAATACACATTCTTACTTAAAACAAGGATAAGTAACTGCAAACTGAACTCAGCACTGAATGTCTTACAGGGAGTGTAAGTTTTGTATCCTTAAAGCCCATAACCACAGGTATTTGAGCTGGAAAAAATAGATTTAATCTCCGCTTTTGTTTTTCAGAGTTTTACATACTTTGGAAAGAGAGTCTCCATTTCAACTACCATCTTAAGAACTCTGGACCTTCATTCACAGGAGAGGTTTGCAAGGTTAAAAACACACTGACAAATAGTTTTTCTCCCCTTGTACCAAGGAACACAATTCAGGAAACTAATCAGATTACATGTATCAAACCATTATACTTAAACCAGGGAGCAAAAATGTCTCAAGTGGCACCTAAAACCCCTATTCCATGGAAAACAAAGGTATGCATCTCATGATAACTGAGTCCTGTTGTTGCACCTCTATTTTGTCCACTCGCCAAGTTATCCCTGAACACAGGTATGAGTTTATTGAATTGACAGACAAATTTTCTGACCATCGCCAATGAAAATCCTTGGATTTCACTGGTCTGTGATCAAGGTCACAAGATGTGGGTCTTTAGCATATGTAGCCATGCCAGGAAATGAACAGCAGGAAAGCAAGAGCAAACATCCAAAAATCTTTAGTGTTTTTTTACTTGGTTTTCTAGTGGGCAGAAAGAGACAGCAACAGGTCACCTTAACTCTGACAAATTCTCTCCCTTCAGCAGAATCACACCTTCAGAGTGGAATTTAAAGTACTGTTGGAAGGAAAGAGCAGATGGGAACCTGCTTCTATAGCAAGAACCTCACAGCAGAAAACAACCCCTACACCACCTACCACCATGCAAGAGTCTGCTCTTGGAGGATAATTAAAACCCAAGAAAACTACAAAAGCATTTCACGCATTAAACTGTGCTTTGTTTCAGTGTAAGTATAACAATACCTCAGAAGCTGAAACACTAAACACAGCAAAAGATAAGTAGAGACATTAGAGAGGTCATATGTTTCACAATAAACAGTGTTTTCATGCATACACAATATTTCCACACACCTCTAAGAGTACAAATACAGATGTTTTTTAAAAATCACAACTCTTCTTTTTTCCATGGGTGAACTGAAGGACAACATTGTGAATATACAAGCAGCAGAGACTACCAGAGGGGAAGGGACGGACAAATGGACTCACTAGGGGAAAAAAGGACCTTTCAGCTCAATTTCCCCACACTGTGGGAGAATGAGTTTCCAAACAGTATTTTTTTATTTCTAAGTGATGTACATTTTATATCTAAACATTTTAAACATGTAAATAAGCACATCTTACACTTAAACACATACGTTTATCATCTTCATCCCAGCTCCAATTCCTCTCACGAGGTGTCACACAGGCTTTTGGGAAGTATAAAGTGGTAGAAGTCAAATGACAGACACCAGCAGTCATATGTAGACTGATAAGCTCTCTTCTAAATTTCAAGTTTCTATTCTGTGAAACAGGAACAGTTCTCATTCCTTTAAAATAACACATGATCACACACCAGGGCTTTCTGTTCTCAAAGGAACATTGTTACCACCTAAAGCTTCTTCTAAAGTTACACTATACAACAGGTCAAGATTCTTCCAAAATAAACCATGAAACCTTTGAGTTTGTTTACTTCCAGACTTTTACATCTCTCATTTTTTTAAGTTAACACTAATTAAAGATGGCACAAAAAATGCTAAAAACGAACTTACTCGGACATCAGTAGCGTCTCCATGCCGGATAATGCTGGCCCACGTTGTTGGTTCACTGCTGTTTTCAAAGTAGTGGAAAACCTTTAAGACTCGTTCCATGGCCCCTGGGGAACGTTCCATCCCAGTACTGAGGTGTGTCTTTGCACTCGAACTCGGGGTGTGATTCAAGTTTGGATCAAGGTAAGCTGCCGCCATGGTTTTGCTGGATGCTAGGTATCTGTCATATTCTAGGAAAGGGAAACAAACAAACAAAATTCATTTTTATACCTGAATCTTACATGGATTCATACAAGGCATTCACAGGAAAGCCATAAAGACTCCTTACCTTTTTGGAAGGCAACTAAAATCAGTTACATATCTACAAACATAAAAACCTGTCTAGACAACTACCAGAGAAACTGAAGGCCCCTTGGAGCAAATGATCTGCATTTGAACACCAAAATCATTTACAGAAGCAAAACCTCTTCCCTTAGTATCACAATGACTTAACTAAGGTCCCTGATAAAGTCTTCAGGACCAAACAGCATCTTTCATTTCAGTTTTAACATGAGTTTCTGTCTCTAAAATCTGCCAAGTCTGGTCTTATAGAGACAGAAAACCACACACTAACACCAGGCTCTCCTATATAAGGCTAAGACACTGTCACATCACTCATTTGGGGTTATTTTGGGAATCAGTGTGACCCGAGCTAAAGTCATTATTTGCTGAGGAAGCATTAAAACTACTGTCTCTCCTCTCATCAACTCCTGAACAAGTCCCTAAAAGTTTTATCTCCAACCAGCCCGACTTCCAACTCTGGCGGCAAAA
This sequence comes from Serilophus lunatus, assembly GCA_013399895.1. Taxonomy (NCBI): domain Eukaryota; kingdom Metazoa; phylum Chordata; class Aves; order Passeriformes; family Eurylaimidae; genus Serilophus; species Serilophus lunatus. The sequence goes on from VXBA01001571.1 coordinate 646,051, forward strand.
GGCAAAGACCACGGTGTGAGTCTGCATCTCAGAGGAAAAAGAAAACTGCCTCTTGGCTACTGCTCCTAATTAGTCAGCCACAAGCAGATGGTGTCTGCAAAATCAATGCAGTCCAAGAGAAAAAGAGCAAACAGTAACTTGTCCCTGCCTGCCAGTCTGGAGCATCATTCCAGTCTGCTGGCTGGAGAGAGCAAAGGACTGCAGGGCTTTGCTCCAGGGCTTGGACAAGTGCACAGAGCTTTCCATACCTCCTCCTCACAGCGAGCTGCCAGTGGGGAGGCAGTTTTTAAAATGTGGAGAAGTTAAAAATAAACTAAACTTGATCTTTTTGGCATAGCGCTCCAAACGCCTTTCTGGTAGTAAACTGAAGGCCTGAGCCTTGGGTTTAACTTCACTGTAAGGCAGGAGAGAGATCCCTAAATCCACAGCTCAGCTCCTGTAATGCCTGGCTGCCCCTCAGAGCTTCAGCCACCAACCTGCCACCCATCACAGTGCCCTGATGACCTCCCCAAAAACTGGTTCAGGAATCTATTCGGGTTGAAAAAAACCCCAAACAGGTGATTTGTTTTTCAGGGCTGCCTTAGTTTTATACCAAGGCTGCCCGAAGCTGCCACATAGGAGAAGCAGCAGCAGTTGGTGGTCAGGGTGAGAGGGGAGGGGAGGAGCATCTCCCCCCCAGCAGCAGCCGGTCATCACACCAGCAATGCCAAACCAGGCCATGAGCTCAGCTAACAGGAATTAGCACCAGCAATATCAGGGCTTGAAATCTACAGACTGTAGATAACAACATTTGTGAGGCTGAAACAGGACTTGAAGTCTTAAGCATCTACTTCAGACCCACCAGATAAAGAGGAAACAACAGCCCATCTGAGCAGGATGTCTTGACCTCTCGAATAAATACCTGAATTGCATTCATTCAGCAGAACTGTAAGAACTTAATACTGGACAGACAAAAGGCCCATAATGTTCTGCCCTCAGGGAACAAGGGAGGAGAAGTCAAGGAAACACTTCTCCCAAATCCCCCCAGTGTCTGACCCTTGAGGACACTTCCCACACCTGCCAGTTTCATATATGTCAGAAAACTCGAGAGACCATCGCAGCTTCATTGTTCCTCTTTTCTGGCCATCAACGCAATGTCTTAAGCCAACCTTAGGTCCACATTAAGGCCTCTCCTCCTCTTCACCCCACACCAAAAGATAAAGATCTGAAAACGCCAGGGGCCCCGCAGCAATTCTTCTCACCAAAGGAGCCTCCAAGCTGTTTTCATATAAACACTGACTCTAAAGCTGAAACAGGCATAAAAATCTCCCCCCTGGTGCACTACCACCAAGATGACATGACCATACAAGCTCCAAACTGCAGGGCTCCGCTCCTGTAAGGTTAAAATAGCCATTATTAAACTCCAAAGGAGTTTCACCAGGGCAAATTCAGGCAGAGGAAAGCTCTTCAGTAGTGCCACTGCTCAGAATGAAACTGGTTTCAGGCTCAGCCACAGCCACTGACCTTGTGCAGGATGTTCTGCCTCCCTCAGAACATCCCATCCTACCTCAAGGTCACTGGTGAAACCGCTCAGATTTATTTCAAGTTTATGTAAACAGGGAAATTTGCTGCAAACCCAAGCAAGGCGAGTTCTTTTTTCATAGAGGAGAACCAGAAGAACGCCCACTTCAATATTAATTCACCATACTCCATCCACTGAAAACACACATTCATCGGGTTTCACGTGGCTGAAAAAAGAACAGGGAGAAAAGCCACAGGGAAATACCAAAACAAGCATTTAGAAGGTCTGGCCACAGACTTCTAATATGGACAATCTACATCTTTTGGGATCAGCAAAGAGAAAAGTGATGCAAGACACCAGTTCCTACACATGAAGTGCTCTTATGAGGTACAATTTCAGTACACAGGCAAAACACTACTAAAATTTTTTCCATATTATCACACTGAGGGGAAACTGTGGAATTAAACACTGGACGGACAGCATTGGGTACAAGATCAGTTTTCACAAGGTTTTCTTTCACAGAGGCTTTTAAAGCTAAAACAATCCTCTCCAAAAAATCTAGTAAAGTCGTTTTCCTTCAGAATTTGATAATCATTGGGTTCCTTACAGCTTCTTCTAGAAAGCCCAATGCTTACTTTATGAAGCACCAAAAGAGCAATAAATCAGACATCTCAAGGTATAGAAACACATGCCATATCTCTGGTTATGGACCTATTAACATCCCCATTAAAACCAGCCCCTGGGTTTGAGCTTGTAATGCAACTGTAAAACTCTGCCCCAGGCCAAAACTTTGTGAAACACAGCTGCTGTTAAACAACTATTTTACAAGAGCTGCCTGGTTGTTTTACGATTCAAAGAAAGCTCAGGATGCTTATTTGGGCTGTTCCAAATCCAAACCAGACTGGTGTGCAACCTGGCCATTACAGACCTCGGTTTCAATGAGCAGCTTTAGTCCTCTTGTATTAAACAGACAAGAAGGGCTACCACGGAGCTGAAATAAGTTACAGTCAACTAAGAGAAGGCAGATTTAGATTAGATAAAAGTCAGAACATTTTAAGACACTGGAAAATGAAGCATCTGTGGATGCCCCACCATTGAAAGTATTGAAGGTTGGACAGGCCAACATGGCTTAGTGGAAGGGTAAGGGGTTGGACTAGATGATCTTCATGGTTCCCCTCCCAAAACAAGCCATTCTATGATTCTGTGACTTAATTCTATTGCATTTTACTGGATACTGTGGTAAAAAAGCTGGGGCACGCCCAGAACAATGGTCTAAAGTCAAGTGTGGTCAAATCTGTGTGAGAAGCTGTGTGCCAGCATCCTTGGAGATTCCAAGAGGAAAGACTATTGTTTTCCCAGTGCTTCCACACTGGAGAAATCACCTGGATTTCTCAATATTGTGAAAGATTATTCCAAGCCTGGGAGAAGGAGCAAAGCAACTCCCAGCCCTGGCCTGATGACAGTGAGTGTCAGGGTGCTGAGATGCTGCAGTTGTTACCACATGATCCTCAGATGATTTTCTTTACTGTGGTGGGAATACCTGAGGCTTAGGAAACTTAAAATCCTTCTAGAAGTCATTTCCTGTTCAATGTGACTCCTGCTAACAGATTCTCACATTTGCTAACTATATCAAGAACAAAGTCAATGTTATGGCTTCCAAGCAGCTCAATCAAAGTCATGTTTCACTACCACCTCTGAGTACTTAGAAATGAAGTCATTTCCACTAATGAGACAGTCAAAAGTCATTAAAAAATATTTAAATCAATTAACTACAAATTGATTAATAAACTGATAGTCAAGTCAAGTCATCTCATAAGGGAAATAGTTTCAATGCCAATAATGTCTTCGACATCACCAGTTTGATAATACAATAAAAAAATAATTAAAAACCTCACAACTCCTCATATTAGCACTGGAAGGTGGCCGAAATCACAGCATTAACAAGTTCATGTTAAAGGAACCAAGCTGTAATTATTCACACTGTGACTTCAAGTTGCCCTTTGTAGATACCATGAAATCTCCACGTCCTGATCCCCACCTCAGGCTTGAGGGCATCAACAGCTATGAGCTGAGGTCATGTTTCTGTGAAATAACTTGGTCCACCTCAAACCTATAAAAATCTGTAAAAGTCTACAGAATCTACTAGAAAAGAATCTACAAAAAGCACAAAAATTCAGAGTTCATGTCTTTCTTTGGTCCTGGTGCAATAATCCTTCTACAAGACTTAAAATACTTTCAAATATTACCATTATTAAAATAAATTGAAGACTTCAGATTACTTGCAAGCTCAACAAACAACACTGCTTTACTGGACTGGCTGTCTGGAAAGCAGCTTTCCAGAGGACCTGGAGGTCTTGGTGGACAACAAACCAACCATGAGCCAGTAGTGTCTCCTTGCAGCAAAGGCCACCAACCTGCTGGGCTGTATTGCCACAGTGGAGGTGACACTTGCCTTTATACAGCACTGGGCACAGAGTGACAAAGCAAGAATTCCCATTTTAAATATCAAGAGAAAGTTTTTGCACTACACAGGTAGCTGAGCACTGCAACAGGTTGCCCAGAGTTTTGGAATCTCCATCCACTCAAATCATAACTGGACACAGTCCTGATCAACCTGCTGTAGCTGACCTTGCTCCACAGGTGCCTTCAAACCTCTGAAATTCTGTGATTTGGCGATGAAAACTAAATTAGGAATTCATTTCACACACTAAATTCATAAATTATCCATAATACGTCTCACATTAGACAGTAAACACCTCATGAACTTCAAGCTCAATCCATTTTCACAGCTTGCATAAAATCCTGCTGTAACTCACCTGGCAAATATTAACCTGACTATCTCGACCCCACAGAAAGTGAGGATGTTGAGTACAATTTTAACTACTATCCCCATGACAAAGCTTGTATTTTCAGAGTGTGTGTTAAGAGCCAGCACACTGCTGACTTCTGGTATGCCATCACTTGACAGAAACACACACACAATACAGGAAAGAAGCAGCAAACATACGCCAGGAGTACAACAAGGATTTTTGCATTTCCCTGATGTCAACATCTTGTCAAACTTAAGGATGAAGAATTAAGGATGAAAACTTTGAGGAAACCATTAGGTATATGATTTCAAATCAGTGTCAATTACAGAAAAGTAAGGAGGTTTTTTTTTTTTCTCTGTATCATCATTTTGGCCTTCAGAGAAAAGCCAGTAATTTCAGCTATTTCCATAAGTCAGGTTGGAATGTTCCCGTTTGTTCCCTGCTGAGTTTATTTTTCTTGTTCTTACCCTTTCAGCTAATGTTGATGTTCAAAAGCAGAAGAAAAAAGCAGCAATCCTTTGTTCTTCCTTAGACACCTTTCAGCCATAGTCACTGCTATTGATAATATTTGCTATGACTACATCCAGAAATCGTGTATTTCTCTTGCTGAGTCTTTGATCCCCTCCTGGTCACTGCTCTCTCCTCACTACTCTAGATACATATATTTTTAATATTTGCAGCCAAAAGCATTTTATCAAGGCTCCAAGGTCAAAGTATAAACCCAGACACACAAAAACAACTTTTAAAGGGAGTTCTTAATATCTATTATAGCCTAAATTGACTCACCAAGTACTTCATTCTATGTCTATGAAATGGAAAAACAATACTGGCAATTCCCTTTTTTTATCTCCCAGGGAATATTGCCTGACCAGTTACTAACTCTGCGTCTCAAAACAGTTCCAAGATAATACAGACTGAAGTCACAACTTCAGCAACACAAATTGCCAATATAAGAAAATTTAATTCAATTGTAACAATCTTTTAGGAATTAAATGCTCACAAGAGCATGAAAGAGGAATTCAGAGACAGCACGAAATAAAACACCTGGAAGACCCGAAGCAATGCGACGACCTTGGGCAAAAATCAATTAATAAATAAATGTATCACTTAAATTAAATGAATCAAGGGCATATCCTGCTACGGACACAGGCTGATTAAGAACTTGTGTCTTTCAGTGAGTGCCAGAGAAGTGGCAGCTGTTACTGGGGTAGCTGCACTTTGGGATGAAGGGACAGGGAGAAGTTCTGGGGGACTGACATCTGGCTGAAATTATTTGTAGTGTCCAGCAGCAATTTTTCAGATTTCCTAAGATGTCTTGATCGTTGTCCACCCTGAGACATTCAAACTGGTAACCCACCCTTGTCACTAAAAATCCCACAGGATTAAGTCCTAACACACTTTAAACACTCAGTGCAACCCAATTTTATTGGAATATTGCATAATCTGCACTACCAGCAATTCCCTTTGGAGTCGGCACCATTTCCTATTTTTTAATATTACAAAATTTAATAGTGAGGAAACATCAGTTGTATTGGGAATACAAGAAAATCAATGTCTGTACATGCTTTAATTAGAATATGGTATCCAGTTAGATACTTGCCTCATTTCTCAACAGCACTGAACTTTCGCTGTGGTCCCTTGGCACCACTGAAATTCCAAGTAAACACTAATCTCCCCTTGCATGTTCTGTTGCTTGCTTCTAGCAAGCTCTAGAGAATTAGAATTCTTGAGAATTGCTTCTGTAATTCTAGAGAATTACAGGGGTGCAGTTTTCTTTCAAAAGGCACCACAGAAACGAGCAAGTAATAACTGTGCAGTTTCAAAATAAAATTTAAAATGAATCTTTTTTGAAGTAGCACTACTGGATGGCAGCAGCCCTTCCCACGAACACCAAAACAAGAGACTGAAGTAAACTATGAATTCAAATAATCTTTTCCAACTGAAATGCTGCAACACGGAGGCCCCACATAGTACAAACTCTTCTTGTAAACAGCTTCAGGGGTAAATACAAGCAGGGAGAGTTCACTGTCCTTCTAGAACAGTAAAAACTAATGAGAACTGGTGATGATGCAAGCGTGGATCTCAGAAATTAAAATCTAGAAGTGCCTGAAACTAGAGGCAGCTGAGAGCAGTTAAGGTGTTCTGGGTATGCACTACTAACACTTGACACATTTGGGGTTGGCTGCCACTTGACTTAAGCTCTCCCTTTTCCATTTTTACATTACTGAATGATACCACTCCAGTCTGTAATTCAGAATGTTCCACCTGTCTTTTAATTTTTAATCCCCTATTACAGTTTTAACCATCACACAAAAGGCACTTAAGTGTTCAAGAGAAACAATATGACAATGGCCTACATTACAAAATTCAATGACCTGTAAAAAGTTTTCCTTAGAGTGCTTTCCAAAGCCAGTAATTACAGCCTCTGGTATACAGGTAGAAATGAAGAATAAAGTGATTCTTGTTCAACTGACTGAATGGAGGTTCAGTGTAAGCTGAACATAACAATTCTCCTAATTACAAGCTTTTTGAGATGATACTTCTATCTATTTACACATACACACTCAAAAATACCAGTGAAAATTCACAGTTGTAGTTGCTGGAACTGTGACCTCCAGGCTTCATGTACTGACATGATCCAGGTCTAGCAAGTCTCAGTACTTTGGCTAAGTCAAGCTCTAAGCAGATAAACAAACACTGTACAGTCCACACTAAAACCTTTTACTAAAAACCAAAAAGAATCTCTTTCCCTCCCCCCCCCCCCCAAAAAAAAAAAAATCACACACAACGTGATACAGCCTTAAAAAGGCAATTTAAAACCATTCATCTCCTCAAAACAGAACATCAAGAGCTATCTCCAGGCTTCTGCAGTCAGGATCAATCATTCCCTATCTCTTTATGGCAGAACAGGATTTACGGATTCCCTACCAGTGCTTTCATCCCAGGTGGATGCTCTTGATATTCTGTGAAGGCTGAAACTAAACCCAGGATCTCTGCCCTTGCACTCACCACCTCAATGCAGCTGGAATTCTCTCCTGGAGGTTGTCCCTGTCCCCACAGAACTAGGGACTTCTGTCCTGTGCACTGCAAATCCACCGGGAAGGGCATTCACTGCCTTTGCTCTTTGTAATTTAATCCCAATTAAGTTTATGCTCCTGATTTTTTGGAGGCTTTCCAGTGAATGCTCCATTAAGGCTTGGAAAAGAACCATCAACACTGAAAAGCTCTGGAAACTCATCATCTGAGGAAACACCCTTGGCTTCCACCAAAGGCATTTTTCAGTCTTTCACCCTCAATGTATAACACAGGATTACTGAACCTTCTGAGTTTAGATTAATTAAACCACGTTCAGTAGACTAGAGGATCTGAGGTTTGGCATTTACATTGAGAAATAAGGAATTCACAATGTTAAGGGAAAGCTCTCACTCAGGTAATAAGTTGATTACAATACAAAGTGGGTTCAGAATGTGTGATTTGGACATTTCCTCAATGTGCAGTAAGTGGGATCAGAACAGACAACCACTTACCACAGAATTGATGCTAAAAAAACCAACTTTTTTTCTATAACCATATTCAATAGGTACATCAGATGAGCCACAGATTTGGCTTTGCACGACATAGAAAACATGAAAAAGGTTACAGCTTGTGAGCTGAAGGAGGTAACAGCAGCACTTAAGATTATTCTACTGCCAACTCAGTCACTACTTCCTTTTTAAACAAGGGGAAAAAGGCATTCCAACTAGTATTAACCAGTTGAAATACATTTACTTTAAGGCTTCCTTCAACGAAGTTCTCAGAAAGAGAAACTTAGTACTTATAAGAATAAAGTATTGGTCTGTAGCAGGAAAATTATTTCGAACTTGGAAGAGCTTGTTTCAATACCCTACAGCAAGAAGCTTTATAGCCTCTTCCACTAAAGCAGCAAATTATTTGTGTTGTTTCATCTAGTTCATCTCATCCCACCTGAGAAAATACAGATATTTCTTAGTTACTGACAGTTATCTAATTTCAAACAAAGTGGAACGGGGGCAGAAACATCAGAAACATCTAATTCAAGTGCTATACATTTCAAAAACAGCAGTAAACCCCAAGTCTTGGCCCAATCTTTGACAGTCCATCAGCAGGTGACTGAGCACAGGCATCACCACAGATGTACCAGCAGTCAGGTCCCAAACCACCCGTGTGTGCAGCAGCACCCTCACCCCAGGGGGATCAAAGGAAACAAGGGGGGATTGGTTTAACATCTCCACAGTCAAGAAATTCAGGTAAACCTTGAAGACATCAAGCAAGCAGATTTCACTACCCTCACAAGACATTACTGCATCTCTTCACAACATATTTGATCATGAATAGGCATTAAGAAGCTCATAAAGATGAAACCTTCTTTGTAGTGCATTTTTATGCTATTCAGTTATTTCCCTGGAAACAATAAATCAATTCCCACCATCACAGTGATGAAACATGCAATTTGTGTGCGACAATCTCACCATTTGCAGAAACAGTGGGTGGTAATAAATTAAGTTGGTGTTACACAAACAAGACACCTCCGTAAGCCAACGCCACACACAGAGCTATCAATCCACCCTCCCTCAGTCCCTATTAGAACATACAGGAATATTAATTCAGGGGGAGGAGGGGCTACTTAAAAACATGTCGTTTTTTAAATGCTGAATTGCACTTGGCCTGAAAACACCATCTCTTACAAAAGGATCTGGTGCACTTGAGCTTCAGGAAGCAGAGTTTTTATATATTTGTCATCTCTGCTCTTAATACGCTTGTATTTATTTTAAAATAAAGACTTTGTGCAATATAGAGAGAAAATGAAAAAACAAATCTCTTTCCATCCAGTCCCACCGTTCTTGCCATGGGCAGGGACACCTTCCACTATCCCAGGTTGCTCAGAGCCCCATCCAGCCTGATCGTGGACACTTCCAGGGATGGGGCAGCCACAGCTTCTCTGGGCAACCTGTCCCAGAGCCTCCCCCACCCTCACAGAGAAGAATTCCTTCCTAAAATGTACTCTGAATCTGCCCTCTGCCAGTTTAAAGCCATTTCCCCTCGTCCTGTCATTCCAGCCCTTGTTCAAAGACCCTTTCCAGCTCTTGTAGCTCCTTCAGGCCTTGGAAGGGGCTCTAAGGTCTCCCTGGAGCCTTCTCCCAACTCTCTCAGCCTTTCCCCATAGCAGAGGTGCTCCAACCCTCTGATCAACATAGCAGCAACCTCCTCTGGATTCATTCCAACAGGTCCAATATGACCCTTAGTGCTTCTAAAAAGTTCAGATGAAAGTAAAGATACACCAGTTTCACCAGCTTTCTCATGCCTCATGTTTTACAGACTATATTTATCAAGTCAATAGCTTCAATATTTTCTGAGATTTTTTTTTAAAGTCTAATATTTTCTTGCACATAGTTCAAGTTCTCATGTACAAGTTTAATGTTCAGATATCATTAAGAAATTTGTCTGGTTTCTCAGATCTGCCTCTGTAAGAAGCTGAAGAATTGATATATGATTATTTCTGGAGAGAGTACATTTGTATAGAGGTCTGAGTTCATTTATCAAAGCAAGTCACCACAAGCTGCCTCACCAATTTAGTCTGTCCTTGCTGGTGCCAAAGCTGCGGAACCTGTTACCCCCCTTCCCTCCCTGTCAAGCATTTCCTCACCCACTCTTCCTGATTCTGCAGTCCTTGCTTCCCTTCTGTGCCCTCCTGCTGCTGCTTAAACGGGGTTTGAGTTGCTTTTACTCATTAATACACAAGGCATCAATCCAGGATTATTTTTTTTCTGGTTTTGGTGGGAGTTATTTTTGTCTGGGGTTCACAGTCCCAAGTCTGACAGCTCTGAGCCCCCAGGATCAAACTATTAAATAACATTTGTTGTTTTTCAACACCTGGTCAAGAGGGAATGGAGAGGAGAGATGAAGGCAGGGCAGAGCACAGGTAGGAGATGAACAGGACCTATCCCATTATAATGATTAAAGGCAGCAAAATAAATTGATTAAAACAGCAATATTAAAAATTCAAGCACCATTTTTAACATTCTTTTCCCCCCCTCTCCCTTTAAAGCTCTTTATCAACTATTAGCTGGCACTGAGACAACGTTGACCAATTTGAAAAGACTCTTTAACACCGGCAAAAATTGATGGAATTCCCGGGAACGGGACAGACAAGTGAAGGTTGTTTGCATCTGATACCAGGAAGCAGGTGCTGAGCACCTGCAATTTGCACCAAAATCAACAAAAGCACCTGATAGTTGACTATCAAGGCACCATCTGGAATGGAATTTAAAGAGGTGGTAGTTTACTTTTAATGTGGTGCTTCTTTTTGGCCAGACACCATTTGAACACGGGATAGAACAAGCACCTACGATGAAATGTAAAGGAAAAGGTTAATTTGAGATATGCCTGGCACAGCAAACGGCAGCATAAGCACAACTAACCTCTAATTATTTCCCAATATTTTGTAAATGTCAAAGTATGGTCTTTAAAGATGCTCAGCATTTGTCGGAAACACGATTCCATTACATTTTAATCAGCTGCAGGATATTTCAATGAGCAACTGCGTTTCATGGCTGACAGGAATTCAAAGAGAAAAGCTCATTTAAAAGGCAGTTACATTCTTCTGTCAGAGACAACACTACTCAGAGGAAAATCTGAGACATTAAGAGTTAATGCGATTTGCTCCAAAGAAATAAGCTGCAAATGATTTTCACACTCCAGAAGGAAATTAGTTTTCCCACTTTTAAGAGGGGAACAGAAGAAAACTTCACTAATACAAAGAGTACAGAGCAGCATACTTGATGAGACTTCATGGTTTACTCTACCCCTTTAGGCAAAATAAATAAAAACTAAAGACCAACCCCCTAAAACAAACACCCACAAGCCACCACTTTTCACTTACTGCAATGCTACACATCTAAGAAGTTTTATGAAAGAGTAAATTCTGATTTGTTAACATGCAACATGAATTCCTTAAAGATGTCAAGTAAAGGGACTGAAAACTCCCCTTTTCCACTCATCCCGTGGAAAATGTAGTTTTTCACAGCAAGAACTTGAGCTGCACAGACTGTGACACTGCTGTGCTTACAGCAAAAGTGAGATACAAACAAAAAGGGTGATGTAAGAAAAAAAAAACCCTCCAGGAACAGATCCTGCAATGTTTCCTCACTTGGAAAGCTGCAGCACAGCCCACCCCCACTTTCCCACTTATTTTAATGATCCTCTACCGCGATCAAGGTCAGAAAGCTGCCGTTTCTTTCAAGAATTCTTCATTAGAGTTGAGGTTTCTGTGGCCAACTCGAACTCTGGAAGACATTTCTCAATGCCAACCCATGCTCAATTGTTTTTTTTAAAACAACACAACAGAAGATTCTCCATTGGCTTAATTAACCAAAAGAAACTCACACCATGAGTATTTCAGAGATGAAGACAACTAATACCAAACTAAGCAAAACCTTGGTTCAGTTTCTATTTACTTCAGTTTTATGATATACAAAGCAATTCATTAAAAACATCTCTTATCCATCTTCCCTTGCATGTTATTGTCATTCAGGTAAAGTATTTAAAAGGGAATGACTTAAAAAACCCCCAAAACTATTTCAATGGTGTGCCTGCCTTCATTGTTAAGTTTTGTCACCTAAAAATGACACTAAATAAACTCCTAACACCAGAGTTGTTGCTTTTTTAAATCAGTAAAATGTTCTGTCTCTCATTTTTCAGATGCAAAACAATTTTAGAACGGGATTTGTTCTTTCAGAGCCTAATTTAAAAAAGCAATACATTGCTGCACATCATACATTAAACTTACAGATTTACTGTGATGTTTCAAAAGGCATTTAGCACAAGTGTATATCAATACAAGATATTTACAAATAAATTATTTTGAAGAGAATTTGTCCGTTTCTTTAGGACATCTTGCAGGAGGAGTCTCAAATTCCTTGTTTGTTTGTTTCAATGCAACAAAATTAAGATTAAAGAGAGATAACAGATTACGCTGGGAGTCTTCCTAAGAAGATGATGTTTTGACAGAAAGCTCTGAACTACAAATCAAGTTATTATAACATTTATATAATCTACTCTTACATGCTAAACAAAACAGTTCACAGTGAGAAAACAAACAGCATCTCTGTGGCCTGAAAGGAGGGAGAGAAAAGGAAAATAAAACACAAAGTAGTAATTAAAAGCAAAAATAATAGTCCATCTAAAAATTCAGTGCCAAATTACACCGTATCACTGAAGCCAAAGAAAACACAGGCCACAATTAACAAATCAACAAGCTGGAGTGTTTAAGATCCACCCTTTTTCCTCAGTGTGGCCTTAATTTTGCAAAGCAATGACCATCCCTATGGGTTTCCAGGAGAACAGATTTAAACATCCAAAGATGTGTCTGGACAGGTGGTGAGCACTGGAATATGTTCCGTGCCCGTGGATAAAGAAGGAGGAAGCTTTCAACACCTGAAAGGACCTGGCCCCACAAAAACTGCCCAGTCAGTCTTGAAGGACACATTTTATGAGCAACTTCATTAAATTACATGAGGTGACTTGTCCTTGCAAGAACAGAAAGGCAACAGCTCACATTTTACCTACTGCCTGATGTGAGACATACTCTTCCTATCAGAGAAGCAAACCAGCATATTTTTATTCTCATTTCCAACAAAACTGGAGCAACATTAATAAGCTGAGTGTAGAGTGGATATACAGAGGAGGAAAGCCTTAATAAAATAAGGAGAAATATCCCCTTCAAGAATTTTATGTTAATGACTTACAACAGTAATAGATCAAGTACTGCTTTGTAGGATTAGTCTATGGCTGAACCACCACATACACCATTTGTAGAAACAAAACTGGAATTCAGAATTCCTCTGGCCAGGTAACACCTATACCAGAGAAAGGAAACAGCTCCCACACCTCAGAAGGTGGCATTTTTCAAAAAACCTGCAGTTTACTCAACCTTTGTTGATGCGCCTGTCACTGAGCAGGGTTAAGGCATCGGTGACTGAATCTTTAAAATAAAATTATTCCTCTTGGCAGACACAAAGAAACATTTTAAGCTGAGGTCTGATATTGGACCTCCTGTTTTTATGTCTCCATACACTGTGCTCATACTAAACTCCCCTGAATTGTCCAGTATCTCCTGCAGAAAGACAGAAGATATGTGAGTGCAAGTTTAAGGGGTGCCTTCATTACTCGTTCTCCTGAACATGCCCAAGCCATCACAGCCACACAAGTAACTTGAGATACCTGAAGGTAAAAATTCCTAAGCCAGTATTTTTGACATCTCTGAACTCATAAATAAGGACCCAAGTACAATCCCATCTTACAATCAGTTTCAAATATGAGAGTTTCTCCCCATTCTGATCTTTTTTTCCCGTTCCTGAGATTATGATGTCCAAACCCTACCACCCTATGCTGATAAATGCTGTTGTGTTGTAACTTGCCTGTCCTTTACAGTATGAACAGGGATAATGAACATGACCTTGCTGTGTATCCAGGAGTATCCAGGGTGTGCTTGCTCCTGATTTCAGATAATTCCTACTACCAGCTCGTTCCTACTCCCTTCTCCAACAGTCACTGCTCCCTTGCAGAACAGATCAGACACAGGAACAGCACAACTATTTTCCCTGAAATTTTAGCAATGACCAACTTCAGAGATTCCAGACTGACTTCAGCAGGAGCAGTAAGGACTTTGATAATGCTGAATAGAAGATGACCTACCTGAAGGAGGGTTTATTACAGTTTTTTGAAGAGAAGTGAGATGTGACAGATGAAAGCAATATTCCAAATGAATTTTTACTGCAGCTCCAGATGGACAAAAGATACTTAAACTACATAGAAATGTGCAAACCTGGTACTTCAAACATCATGTCCAACACTACTGACCAATGCAAGTCACAGAGCTTCTTCCAGTAACATTAGACATCCAAAATGAGCAAAATCTGTGTTCAGTATCAAATAAAACCAGAACCTACAGAACTTTCACAATTACTCTGGAAAAAAAAAACAACAAACAAGCAATGGACATTCTCCTACCCAAGCACTGATTATGCCTTATATCCATTTATTCAGTTTATATATGCCCACAAATAGCATATACTATGTAATATACTTTATATAACTCTATGAAATACTCTGTGTGTATGTGAAAACAGAAAAGTGAAGGGAAAATTACAAAGGGTCTGCCCCATCCCTGGAAGTGCTCAAGGCCAGGTTGGATGGAGCTTAGAGCAATCTGGGACAGTGGAAGATGTCCCGGCCCATGGCACAGAGATTGAGAAGAGAAGATCTTTAAGATTCCTTCCAATCCAAACCATTCTATGATTGCATGACATTCCCCTAACACTGTAAGAAAACTCCATGCATTAAGTCCTCCAAATTAAAACTAGAACAAAATCTCCCTAATTTTATGTTCAGAAACACATAGAGAAAAGCCTACCTTCTGCTAACCCTACAGACAGTTGATAGAACATTAACTTTGTGACCTGGCAGGCACCACCACTATCTGCCCATCCCACCTCTGCGCCAGAGGGCACTGGATTTGCAACAGCTCACGGTGCAAATCATGATTTATTTGCTTCTCACGTGATAAATACGATGCAGGAATTAGCACTGGACTAAGATACAGAGCTCCCTGCCACCTGAGTGATGCCTTTAGCCTCTCCAAAGGGTTGGGATGGAATCTGCAGCACACATATGCTCCCTTTTGACAGGTACAGATATACACAACCATAAATCAGAGATCTTTTAATTTTGCCAGCACAAGTCCAGACTGCTGCAATCAAACACCTGAAAGAACAAAAAGCTGCTGTTATGTCCCTGGCAAGGCAAGTTGTTGTATGGGAATCATTTGTTAGGACCAAATTGAAAAGGTTGCTCCTCTCTGAAATATCTTTGTTGCAATTCTTCAGATTATCTTGATCAACCACCGTGTCCCAGACCAGACAAAACCCCCTTTGAGCTGAGCACACTAGGATTTCAGGAATATGATTCCCAGTATCTCCCCATGGCAGCAAGGGCAACAGATCATTGCTGAGTTGCAAACATAACACCAAAAAGCCTATGAGAAGAGCTAAAATATTATTGCCCCTTATCTTCTGAAGTCATCTGAGAAGCTTCAGGAACACACTCAGTTCCTCCCCATCCTCCTTCCTAGAAATAAAGATTTAACAGGACCTCGGACCACTACTCCCCCTGCAACCAGGGTGATGAAACTGGTTTTTGCCACATGACCTTTATCTGGCTGTTAAAGGGGAAACCCCAGCCAGTATGGGAACGAATGACCAAATACTGGCAATGAAGTAACTAATTTAGCTTTGTCAAGAAGCACTGCTGAAGTGAAGCAAGTCTGGTTGTACTTTGAGTTCTACAGCACAGACTGAAGTCAAAGCTTAGCTTTCAGTCCCAAAACAACCCACACATTTCAGTTTATGGTGTTTGTCACCTGTTGATGTGACACCCCCTGCACAGCTCCTCACTGAAGTGTTCAGTCGCTGAGCAGCTGGAACAAATCATGGCAAAACAAAGTCGCACGTGGATTCTCCTCTTGTACCTGCTCAAGATGAGGAAACTTAGGCCATGGAAAAAGCAGATTTTACCTAAACATTTCCTCAGTAAAGCAAGGGACTTAATTCATAGAGCGAGCTCAATTTCAACAAAAAGACAACACAACCCTACTGCTTAGTTTCATGGAACTAAAATCACTGGCAGAGGAAAACATTATTTCACAAAGCAGTGATGGTGCCTGGAAAAAAGATTAAGCAATCTCCCTTCTGGCAAAGTAACAAACCTTGGTTATCAAATAAATAAAATTAAAAAGGGAGTTTGTTTACAGATTATTTTCAATGAAACGACTCAGCAGGATTGAACACACACAGAAACACTTTTCATAATATCCATGCTAAGAGACACTGAATATCAGAACAGGAAAATCCAGCCCTCTTCCCATGTGCCAGTAAACACAGCACCATCCAAGTGCTGGGCAACCACCAGTGACCTCCACAACCTCAGCAACCTCCATCCTTGACACCCTGCCAGGACAAACCTGAATTGTTCAGTGAACACAGATTCACCAGGAGACACTGCAGGGATCCCGTTCCTTCTGCTAGAGGATGAAATCTTCAGGAATGCTACAATATTTCCGTAACTGCTACAATCAACTACATTTATGGCATCCTGCACCTGAGCTGGTTTTAATGTAACATTTACACAGACATTTCCTTATGTCTGGCTTTGGTTTGCTGCGCCAGGTTACACAATCCGGCAGCTTGTACGGGTTTGCCTCTTGCAATGTTACAGTTAATTTATAATGTCTCCAGTTTTTAATAATTACCGCAAACAAATCCATTTCAGGTCATGAATTTAAAAACATTAGTGAGTTGGCTTTTTTTTTTTTTTCAGGCAATTAATGAAATTTGCTGGCACATCAAAACTCTCACAAGACATGAATGTGCAACTATTCTACAAAGGCAACACTCCAAGTGCAGGACTGAGATAAACAGAGATATTTCTTAAAATGTAACATAAAAAACACCATAAAAGCTAACTGCATTACCACAGTCCCTCCAATAAAATCTGTACATGAAGATCAGCTTCCCAACGAATTACATTTGCTAAAAACACAAAAGCAGGTAAGAAATCATCTTTGGTATCTAAGGATGCCCGTTTTGAAATACTGCAACTGTTGCCAGGCTAACTGGGTAAAGAAAATTATATGTAGAGGCATTTTCCATAAATAAAATAGATATATAGACACACACACAAAGGGACTCGTGATAAAAAAATTCAATGTAAACTAAGAAAGCAAGTGAGGCCACAAACTCCAGGTTCACTTTTCAGCTTAATGCATTACTTCCATCAATGCAACATTCACTTAAGTGCTGACTCCCACGGTTTTCTCCTCAGCCTTTTCCTAATGCATCTTTAAAAGGGTATTTAAAACATTTTGTTTCCCTTACTTAAGTTCTAGTTTTTCCCAGGCAACTCACAATTTAATTCCAAGCTGGTTCACTGGCTCATTACCAGGTGCTGCAATTGATAAGATCACACATCTCCATTACCCAGGGAACACCAAATGCTCCTCCAGTCCTTAAAACAATCACTTCCCTTTCTTGTAAAAGTATCTCCAGCTCCATCTTCCATTCCAGTAGTCTCTGAATAAGGAACAAATCACCCTAATGGGAATACATCAGTACTCCCAGAGCTCCATAGTTCCTGTATGTTTTCAAGAATACCAAGCTACTGAAGGGAAGAACCCCTCCTTGCTTTTCCAGACTTTAAATATATCTTGTTATAAATATATTTTTTTATTATTTTCCACCTTTAAATATCCACAGGCATTTCAGGACTACCATACTCTGAGCAACCTGTTCTTGCTGTCCATGGCAGGGAGGTTGGAATCAGATGAACTTTAAGGTCCCTTCCAGCCCAAACCCTCCTGTGAATTTATGAACAGTTTTTAAACCGCGGTTTGATGAGATTAACATTGTTTTTCTTTTGTACAAAGACTTCCAAAAACACCAGACACACAGGAACTGAAGAGATGCTTTTCACGGTTTGCAAATTTCACAGCTTTAAAACCTACAAAGTTAATACAGATTAACAAAAGTTTATGATTTAGAAGGAAATGGCCGATGCAACCAATGTAGTAAATCAACGACAGACTGTCAAATGGGAGACTGGATTTTTCTCAGTTGCAATGCCCTCAGACACCAAGGAAAAAAAGCACTTCATGACATTCCCAAACTACATTTATAGAGCCACAAAAACTCCAAGAGGAGGTGCTTCCCTCCAGTCGCCTCAACTGAAACTCGCTGTGAAGATGCAGCAGAACACTGCCAACAGAATGGCTTTTTTCCTGTCCTAATACACAAGAGCATTTATAGCTCTGTGTTAGATACAGTGCCTGCATCAAGGAAGTAGAAAATCTTGGGTTAGAGATTACTTATCTCCCTCCTACCTCGGCAACTTCCCTTACTCTGTTTTCTATCACCATGTCTTGGACTGAAAATTATTACTCTACAGTTACCAAATCACGACTTATGACAAGGACATGAAGGAGAAACTGTATTGAACTTTTATGTACCCAACTATCTTGCTTATACTCAACAGATAACCAGCAGGTTCCATCTGAACACACCCCCTGAATCAGCAGGGCTCCCCAGAAAATAAAACAACATTTAACTTGGAACTGCTTATCTCTTTAAAAAAAGATTGCAACATTAGCAGATTGCGATAGACAGGGCCAAACTCTTTCCCAGTGGATTAAATATATTTCCTAACACAGCTAGCTTCGATTTATTAATATTTATTTTAGTCAACTTTTTTGACTGAATTAGGCCCGATTATCTCAGCCCAGTGTAGACCTTTCCATGTTGGTCTGAAGGGCTGAGTTCAAGGACTGTGATGACCCTGCACTAACGACTCGCATGACACACATTGAACAACACCAGGTCAATTAGTCGTTCATAAATGACTAAACAGAGCTCTTGACATGGAAGATATTCCACCAGCTTCCTCCTCCTTGGGCTGGATAATTCAGGGAGCTGCAGCAGAGCTGCCCAACTATCCCAAACTGTCACATTTACACTGCCTTCACCGAGTTATTTTTGTAAGGGAAAAAGCTCACCAATGAAAGTACATAAACTGAAGTACAGCACATTATACCGTTAATGGTCTTAGCAAAGTTCAGAGTTATTAGTGAAAAGTCTTTAATGATCTCCTAGTCCGCTGTTAGAGGCAGAAAGAAAACATCCCCGTATGACACCAGAGCAAAGTTTCAGCACTTAAGTGGGAAGGGAGTACTGACTTCTCAGGGATCAGAAGCTGTAACCAAGCTTCAAGATGCTTATTCCACGAAACCAGAGATTTTAAGTTTCCAATTACTTAATGAGGGGAGAGGAAGCAGCCAAAAATGTCTCGTACCACTACTGAAGTAATACACACTTGCTAAGAACAGATACACTAGTAACAAAACACACACTTTCACTTCATTCACCCACCAAAAATACCCTCAAATCTGGAGCGTGCAAATCCAGACTAAATTACTGAATTCAGCAGCATTACTTAGACTGGAGTTCAGCATGAAGAGGAGGCAAAAACCTGACAACAATGACTACACAAATCCTTTATAAATCAAGCAAAGATCCCACCCTTTGATGCAGCCCTACAGACAGAGGCACAGAATTGGCTGCAATTAGGTCATCCCCCGCTATCACTAAGAAGATTTGACGATTTTAGATTTAAGAATGCTAAAAAAAAAGTAGAAGCCCTGTTAGAACACAGACTCACTGAAATATTTCAAAGCATTTTCAAAGAACAAACGTTTGCTGAGATCACACCTGATACACAGAAAGCTTAATCTGTCCCATTCAAAAGAGAACAGACCACTTAGAAAGAAGTTATGGATATTAAAACAGACACATCAAGATCACCTTTTAAAACACTACTTTTAGAAGTCTTATCAGCTTTTGCTGCAGGTAACCTGAAGCCTTAACAACAAAGCCAAAGAGGCAGCATAAAGATATCCAGCTAAATGTTTCTCTCATTAATATATTACCTTTCTTTGACTGCAGATATCTCACAGCCCTTATCAAAGTAGGCCAGATCCGTCTCATTTCCCTAAGGTTAAGCCGGTGAACAGTACACAGAGTAATCATCGACTAAGGCATGGCCACCATTCAATGACAAATATAGCTCAAGCTATTTCTCATCTGTCCTATTTTTTGGGGAGGCCGAGATGTAGTTTTTTCTAGAAATCATCACAATTGGCAGCTACAAAGATGTCAGTGCCTTTGTCCTCTTATGCAACTCCCGGTGTCCCCCTTCTCCCCCCAGCAGGAACAGAAAGGGATTACATGGCTGCTCTCCATATTTTGGGGCAGAGGAGGCTGCTTAAACAATCTTCCCGGTAGTTATGTTCTGAGAACAAGGCCAAAAGGGGAAGAGGGAGATAATTCTTCTTTCATTTTAGTTGCTGGAGCGGTGGGGGAATATCTTTTAGTGTGGCCCAACACAGACACCCCCAGCCCTGCTGTGGGCAGGAGGGAGAAACTGATACCCCAATACTAACAGAGAGCAACAACTTGCTTTTCCTTTAAGAAGGTTTTTCTTCCCTCCTTTTAAAAGTTCCACTCTGGGAGGTACCTTCATCCCTCGCTCTCACAGACAGTCCAATTCCATCTAATACTTTTGTTATCCAATTTATAACACGCAGATCTGGCATTGTTATTACCTCTCCACGGTAAATAAGTTTAACTAACATCAAGGCACAAAGCACACTCTGTTTCCAGCTACTGCTCCTCACCGTTTATTAACCATTATTCCCCAGAGAGCTCACAGGTTCTGTACTTTTTGAGACTTAACAGGGTGTGGTGTTTCAAGTTCTCCAATTTCTAAGTTACTTTTACTTCACGTGCTACTGTAACAGATCCATGTGTGGCAAATACTGGGCATTTCAGCAAAGAGCAGGCAAGGCGAAGATAGTTTTAAACGCTCCTTTGCGTGCCCTCCAAATTACGAGACAATAAAAACTCTGAATAAATTTAATGTTGTTTTTTTCCAGGACAACTACTCATCAGCTATTCCTACCAAATCCTTAGCTCGGATATGTTTGCCCTGAACTTAAGGAAGTGCCTGTCTGTGCTCCAAGATTACGGTGACGCAATACTTCACTGCCAGCTTCTCTTCCAAAAAAGAAAGTGCATTGAAATGAAAGCGAGAGCGAGGAAAAGTTATGCTTAGGACCAGCAACACTCAACCTTTTACAGCTGTTTTCCATCTAAGGAAGATGGGATGCTTTGGCTACCAGCAGAATTTCGAGCTTAATCCCCTGTACACTCACACCCACAAACTGTAACACATAAATACCGTCTAGATTTTGACATGGTGAATATTAAATGTCTCGGGGTTAAGATCATCCCGTGAAGGAGTTTCCCATGTCCGTCTAACTATTGTTAAGGCTCAATTTCAAGTCCAACCCTCTCATTGTAATAAATGCAGGGTCTGTGGCTACTTATTGTCTCTGTTTTCGGGGGTGGATAATAGGGGTGGCAACTTCCGAGACATCAAGTAAAAAGATGTTAAAAGTCTCCCCCTGCAAACGCTACCCCCGGTCAGACCCTTAGAAAACTACTTCTCCCAAGAGGTGAGTGAAAAGCAGAATCCCCCTCGCAGTGGCTTCAAACACGCCAAGATCACAAACAAAGCCCTCAGATCCTCACATGGGTACAAATATAAACCAAACAACCCCAGCGCTCTTTCATTTCAAATCAGCCTCAAAGGCAGAGGGGAAAAAAAAAAAAAAGAAAAAAAGAAATAGAAGAAGATAAACCCCAACAAACCCAAGGCATCTCAGCTGTCAGGTGAAGCAGCTCCTGCGGAGGGGCAGCTCCGCACTGCGAGCGCATGACCAGAATATTTTATTTTCTGCCTTTGCTACCCGCTTTGATAGGGAAAAAAACCCCCAAACACAAAACCAACAAACCCTACAAGAACCACAGGTGGCGAAACGTTGAATTAAGAGGTTTTAAATACATACGTCGGTCGGTAAATAAAACGCCGTGTACCTTTAGCCCAGCACATGGGGAAGGGGCTGCAGCCGCTCCTCTCCATGCAGCCCGCACCTGCCCTCGGGGGCTGCTGCCCGGACACCTCCAGCAGCCACATACACACGCCCTGCCCGCTCCCGGCCACACGGAGTCCCGGCCCGGGGGAGGCTGGAGCCGCCTGGACCCGCCGGATCCCCCACAGGAGGCAGGAGGGGTCCGGGGAGGCTTCACCCCCGGCCGGGGGGTGCGCGGTGCCCCGCAGCGGGGATGCTGCCCCGGCGCCTCATCTTCCCCCGCCCCGGAGCAGCAGCAGCAGCATCATCCTCCTCCTCCTCCTGCTGCTGCTGCTGCTCTTCCTCAAGCTCCTCCCCGGGTGCGGTGCCGAGGCGGAGAGAGCCCTGCGGAGGAGGGCGGGCAGGGGCGGGAGGCGATTACCCAGCTCCATTAATATGCTAATCCCCGTCTGCTGCCTCCGCTCCGGGCTGGGAATCCTGACCCGGCCTCTCCCCGGCGCCTCCCAAATCACCCCTTCGCCCTTTTGCCATCGCTTTCCTGCGTTTTTCATCCCCGGGCGCCCGGAGAGGGGCGGGAGGATTTACCTGGAACCGCACGAGAACTTCCCCAAAGTTGGGCAGGAATTGGGGTCACGCCCTCCCAGCTCAGCACCTGCCTCACTGCACGGGATTACTGATGGGAAAACCCTGGTACTGTTCACCCTAAGGGGTGAATATCGCAGCCCGAGACAGTATTACCCGGTGCCACGTCCAGCCCCGCTCGAAACCCAGGGTTTCTTTATGTTCTTCTCATCAGAAGGCAAAGCTCACCCCAGATCTACACCCCCAGATGGTGCACGGCCTTTGTTTCCCCTTAACTTTGCAGTGTGTAACATCAAAACTTCTTAAGAACGTTTTTAATTTAAAAGTGCGAGTCTAAATATAGCAAAAGCCCACATTTACAAACACACATCCAGGCACGATGTGTATACAGAAATAAATCCGTTTCACACCCGGCAAAGTATTTAAAAAAATAAAACATTCAGCTAAAATAAATATTAAAAAAAACCAACCAAAACAGGAATAAGACTCACACTGATCATTAAAGCTCTTTATATATTCCATGGTAATCTGTTCTCACTCCCAGCCCTCAGCAGTAAGGCATAAGGCTTATCCAAGACTAGCACCAAAAGGGAATTAATCTAAAGCCAGCAGCCTTCAACTTAACCTATCTGCCTACTTGTAGCAGCACACACTCATCTACAGCATATGTTTAATTACCATTCTTTACTGCCATCTCATTTCTCAATACACCAGCGATGCAGAATTAGTGGAGTACGTCAAAATTCCTGATTAAGAAAAAAAAAAAAAGAACAAAGCAGCAACTGCATTTAAGTATTGTTTTCTTCTTTATTTAAAGGAGAAAAAATATTCACTGGGAAAAAAAATAAGAGATTAGGCCACAACCAGGCCCATCAGATGTTCTGCATCACTGCTCAGGCACAAAGCTCTTTCTGGGACTGGAGAAAGCCAAAGGGAACTGAAGACATGCCTGGGTGCCTTCCTCCCCCCACCATGAAGTTTTCAAAGCCCCTCAGTGCTACACAGACAGACAAATATTTCCAGCAACAAGGTCGATTCTATTTCCCCTTAACGATAAAGCAAAGCATGTTACAGTAATATTTAAAATGCCAGTTACTGAGTTTGTGTGGGTGCCTCTCTGGTGCTGCAGCTCACAGAGCAGGAAAGCTGCTCTCACACACCCAGCCCTGCCATGGGCTTCCCTGGTGACCTTGAGCAAGTCACACTTGTTTCCTCACAAAAAGGAAAGCTGCAGATACTTCTTCAGGTTTCCTTAACTTGGTTTGATCTGTGCTCTAGGGTCTAAAATACAAAACAAAAAAAGGTGTTTTTTCCATAAAAAGAATACGTTTTGCAGGAGAGCAGCTACAAAAATTGAGAAGTGAAAAAGGAGGAGGTCTAAATGAAAATTTTATTCACAAAAGCAAAACCTTTTACATATCAATTGGCAAGTGCATTGCCAAGGAGAGTTTTAATAAACAGACCATGTGGACACACATTTTTCTTTACACTTTTAACAGACGAGACTAATACAGATTATCAATCCAAGTGTCAAGAGAAACTGCCTGTTCATGTAATACCAGTATTATCATCATTCTCCTCAAGGACATACTTTCTTGTTGTTGTACTGGATTACAAAATGAAGGTGAAAACAAAGTACTTCGTTTTTTTATTCAATTTTAGAAGCTATCTAGAATTTTTACACTGTTTATTTTTTCACATAAACCAGGTACTTTCATCATGCTAAGATTTAAAAAAATTACTTAATTTCTACTTGTTACTGTAAGAATTACCCAGTAGTTTATGCACATTCTCTCCTTTCAAATAATAGGATAATGTTTCCTGCACTAAAAAAAAAAAGTCTAAAAGCATAAAATTTGTGTTCTGAAGATACTCAGAAACCCCAAAATTCCAAGTTTCAGGAAGGAAGGGGGGCAGGGATGGAGCAGAACACAAGGCACAAAGTAAAAAACAAACTTGAAAAGTATGTCTCCAATATACTTAATATCGAGTATTTCCAACATTTTATAAATACTGCTCATCAAGTAGGAATCTGAGTAGCATTTATGTAAAATAATCTGTTTTAAGCAATGCCAATCAGATTATACCATTTGCTGAGGTAAGAAACATCTGTCAGAAATTAGGACTGTGAAACAGGAACGTTGGTGCTTGTTGTGCAAGATGCACAAGCTGACACACACTGATAATATCTGCAGATATCCCACTGAGGATAATTCTAAAATAATAATTATTTAAAAAAAAAAGAATGCATCAGCCTCTACTAAGCACACATAGAAGCACTGGCTGTTCTCCTGAAACACACATTGTTACCAGAAAAAAAAGCTCAGACTAACCCAGTAACAACAGACAGGCCAAGGTCCTCAGCTAAGAAATGGCATTTTGCCTCAAGGAAAATCACGTTAAGACTATTCTGCTGTGACCGTGATTTTGGTTGCCCAGTTTCAGTCTGGTTTGAAAGACTACTGAATATCAGCATCAGCTTCTGGAAAGCAAGAAGAGAGGAGGAAAAAAAAAAGTCAGAAGCTTTTTTGAATTGTATCAAGGCACTTAGTTTTTGTTTAAATTCTGCCTGCAGCGCATAGTGAAGTCACTTCCAAAAATCACAAAGCTTTGGGGATCAAAGGGTTAAACAACAGTTTTGTACAACTGGGAGGCAAATAAAAGGTTGTCTAAATTTTTGCAAGTTTATCCAGACAAAAATAAAAGCTCTAAAATGCCTGTTGGATAAACTTGGCTTTCTCTAAGGTTATGCCCAGAGCCTGAGCTCCTGGGGGTGTCTGGGAGATCTCATCAGCACGGAGCCAACCACAGTTTCCCCCTCAGTGAACGGCATCATTAGGATCTCTCTGCTATTCAACCAATTATTTTCACATCAGTTAATATCTCTATTCATCAAATTCTGATCAAACTGGCTGGCAAGTTGGAGCACTGTTGGGAGGGGGATGAGGGCAGAGCCAAACAGAGAACACTTGTCTGGGTTCCACTGCCCTGAGAAACCAAACTGAACTCAGTATTTGGAAACTCTGTGAAGAAAGCGGAGATCTGTACCAGAGAAGTGTTGCACACAGCAGAACAGAGATTTGTTTTCAGTTCCTCTTCTGCAGTACCTCAGCCACCAGATGAGCATACCAGCAACAGAGATCTCATCCAAAACAGAGGAGAGCAGCACGTTTGCTTGTTGTAACAAAACCCAAGAGGTACAGCACAAAAAAAAAAGCAGAGCAATTGCATCAGCATTAGGGGCTGGAGAAGAAACATCACCTCCATGAGTTCATTTGACTGACTGAAATATGGATAAACACTTAATTCCATGCTCTAGACTAAACTAAGCCTTTTTTCTCCTGACAAAAAAGGTAGGAAGAACTTACATGAACTCATTCTAGAACATAAACTGCTGAGGATCTATGCTTAAGACATTCTACTGCCAGAAGTTCAGCCCAATACTCAATTTATTATCTTCAACTAGTGAGCTTCACAGTAGGAATCACCTTGGATATTCCCAAAAAGTGTAGAGTTTTAAAGCAACACTTCATCACCTTCTGGACTACTGTCACCCATTTAGCCTGAGTATCCTCTGAGCTACGTTTTAGAACAGTAGTCGACAGAATTCCCTGGTTTTATTTCCAAATCTCAACCTATTGGCAGTAGTGAGGTGAGGAATGAAGCAGAGCAGGATGTTGGGAGAGAGCAGGAGGAATTCAGTGTTAATGAAGTTTCCCACCTCTCCTTCCCAAGGGATCCTCTCAGGCAGTGCAGAAGAGCAGGCAGCCCATGCTGTTGAGACAACACATGTTACAAGGACCACTAAGTTAACTTCATTTTTATTATTTCATAAATAAAGATTAGCCATTTTTTAAACCCATATAGATTGTATTAGTTTTCAGGCATGAAAGTTGTAGCACATTTCCTTGTGGGTGGACTAACCCGTTCATATTCTCCCACTTCCTTCCATTTACTGCAGAGATGGATAAAATCAACGCCATGGAAGCTGAGAAAGGTTTTGAATTCCTCCTTCCTCAGGGCACTGATTTCAGTTTTATGTCTCTTCACATTTTAGGCTATTTACAGAAAAATCCAACCAACAGAAGCACTGCTATCCTAGACATCTTTGAGAAGTTCCTTCATGAGTGCATTACTTAAAGCTAAAGTCTGCTTTGTGGAAACCTGCAAAGAAGAGGTGAAAAGAGGAGGAAAAGTGAACCCTACACACGGTATTCTTCATCTTACTGCCAAATCTGATCATTTTGCTCTGCAACAGGCTCACTGTGCTGATCACTTTGCACTGCTTCTCTTCAGCCTTCTCCAACGTGGAGCAGGAGGAGGGATGACTGGAGGAGTGAGACAAAGAAGCCAAATGGTCACTGGAACCTTTCTTGACCTTATAAAACTTCCTTTGTGGGGTGAACTTTCCATTTATGAGGCAAACACAGCAGAAGGTATCTGAAGGGGGAGGATCCCAGCCCTTTGATGCTGTTTGAAGGAAATGCATTCTGTGAGGATTACTTTTGTTGAGTGGAAGGGACCAGTTGACCTTACAGATGTTTCTTATAATCCATCTCTATTAATTCAAGGAAAACCTAGTAATAATTAGCCACGTCTTCTAGAGGGGACATAGGAAATGAAGTTGCTTATCAGTCAGCAGGTCTCTTCAGTGTCTGCTCATATCTGGGCTCCTTTCTTGATCATCTAATACCAATTACAGAAAAGAAAGACAACAGCCACAGAGGGTCCAATTAATTCATGAGAAATGGTGTCATCTGGACATGTCTTCCTTGTCCTGCTTCTCTTCCATAGGCCAAATACAAAGTTAAAACAACAGCTTACCAAAAAACTTTCAGTTGCAAACATCTTTTAAACACTAAAGTTGTACCTGACTAACTTGAGCTGTACCTCACTCCCAGTGTTAAATCACAAATATAACACTAGAAATTCCTCAGATATCCAAGCCATTAAATGCAATTACAAACTAAAAAAAAATATTATCCATGATCTCGCAATAATTCAGTATTATTCTATTTATATAAGAGACACTGGTGAAACATTTCACACTGTGTTTGTGAAGGATGAGCATAACCTGAGTCCTCTGTGCAAAACCAAAACTCTTATAGGCTCAAACAAATAGCTGTTTAAGTTTAAAGTTCCAGTGTTGCAAAACAAATCAACAAGCCAGTGCTGATATCTTCCATGACTAAGCAGAAAATTAAAAATTCATTATTAATTTTTACAGAAAATCTTTTTAAAGTTTTATAGTACAAACACTAAGGCTGTTCTAGTAACCAAGCAAATTCTGTGCCTGATCTATCAAAGACTAACATATTTAAAAAATAAGAAAATATCGTTAAATTGGCAAAATTTATATTGAAAAATTTCAGCAAACAGCTGGATGTTTTGTTTAGAAGAACCACTAGTAGAGCCCAGGTGTAGCTAAGCCTCTAAACCACATAAAATGCAATTCCTACTCACTCCAATCAATCCCTTTTCCTATTTTTACCAAAAAGGGCCATCCCTTCACAAGAGCTTTAACCTGTATCACTGCTTCGTGAGAACAGCAATAAACTTTCAAGGAGCAGCTCCTCAGGCTGTCATTTTATTTTATTTACAGGAAATCAAAGGTCATCTTCAGCTGCGACAAACCCTTTTATTCAATGCAGAATCCACCACCTTAAACAGCCTCATTTGCTCCTCCAATTACACAACACAGCAGTTCTGCTGAACAAGCTCTGCTTACCTATGAAAATGCCTGCAGAGTGGCATCAAAGAGCTCAGAGAACCCAAGAACACGTTGGTTAGTCTTAAAAAAGGTTTCCAGGAGCTCACCACCAAATACAGCTCAAGTCTTTTTGCATCACCAGCTGTGCAACAAGATGGAACAGCTCTCAGTGTGCCAAAGGCAGCTCATATCACCTCCTACCATGCACAAATGGATGAGCAGACCGACACAAACTCTTCTCTGTAGCTCCAAACTCAACTGAGCTTTACTCTACACTGAACTTAACCCGTTGACTTGAGGACAAACTTCAGCACAAAAGGCAGGGCTTTGATGAAGCTGACAGCACACCCAGGACTGCTGTGAGGGAAATGAAACCAGGCACGACCAAGATGTACAGGACCAACTGGGAAAGAGCTGTTTGGACACAGCCCTTCTTCAGATCTACAGAAGGGATGTTAAATAAATATCCTATGTCTTCAAACAGTAAACAGAACATCAAAAAAAATTAATTTTCTGACGGCAGCCTGAATGACCTACATTACCAAACATCACAGGAACAACAGTGTCAGCATGTAACAGCATCTGACAGGGCCAAGTGCTCATCTCTTGTGCAGTACTGAGCTGTAGAGCTCAGCTTCCAAAAAAACCCCCAGTATTGCTCTCCACAGTGCCATTTGATGCAATTCAACCCAGACTCAGTACTAAAGCTTTTAACTGAACATGAGACCAGGACAAAAATCAATGACTGCATAAGGAGAGGAAGAATAAAAACCTTGCCCTGCCACCCAGACATGGAGAACAAGTGTAGTAAACTCAAACTGGGAGTAAGGAAGTTCAAGTACCTCGAATTAACGGCAGAGTAGGAATTTTTAAATTGACTTGAGTCAATTCTGGCTCAGGGTATGAGGAGAGACTTCCTTTACTCCCTCAAGTTTGGAAGGATGCAGGTCATTAGACAAAGCCTGATGACTGTCCTTAACATTTGTACTCAAAACCCTACCTTAGGAAGTTCAGTATCTTAGAAAAAAATAAAAATCAATTCAGATGTTTCCAGAACCCCGATGACAAATCACTATTTTTAATATCTTGCTTGATCATTTGGCTCTCTCACCTTTCTCTATGGTGAAGCCTCAAGTTTCAGTAACACCTTTTACTCCTCCTCATCAGGAATTTCAATACTCATTAATAACGTTACTGGGACTAAAAATTTTAGTAGCATTCTAAGCTTTCATTAGTATCACGGAATATCCCGAGTTGGAAGGGATCCACAAAGATCACCCAGTCCAACTCCTGGCCCTGTACAGGACACTCCAAGAATCCCACCACTTTCCTGGGAATGTTGTCCAGGCTCTGCCACACTTTGTATTGTGACCACTTCCCTGGGGATCCTGTTCCAGTGCCCAGCCACCCTCTGGGTGAAGAACCTTTTCCTAATATCCAACCTAAACCTCCCCTGACACAGCTCCATGCCATTCCCTCAGGTCCTGTCACTGGACAGCAGAGGGATCAGCAGCAGAAATCAGAGATGAAAGTTCAGCTGCTCTTCAAATCCATGCAAGTTTTCTCCTCTAAGACATCTGAAGACATTATGAATCACAATATACAGTCTATTAATCCTGTAAATACAGTTCCAATATTTCTCTGTAGTAAGCCTTTCACAGAGTTATCACAAATAACTAACAGATTACCATGGAAAAAAAAATTAAAAAAATCAAACTATGTGAAGCCATTCTAGTAAGCTGAATGGGTAATAACTAGAAACTTTAGTTTTAAAGATCTCCTTAAAGGAATTATTAGTGAATAAAGATACCAATCTAGAAAACATCATAGTGCCACAGTTAAACAATTTAAACATTTCTTAAGAATCTTCACATTGTCTCAAGTGCAATTCCAGCCCACTAATGGAAGCACAGGCATTTAAAACCCCACTTTTGTTATCCTTTGGCAGAATGAAGTCCTGAGGAAAAATGTACTTGCTACAAGAACAGACTGTTGTTACGTTTGACCCTTCCATATGAAAACCTGAAGAACATCAGCTTTATACCTGAACAAAGTAATTTCTGGAGTTTTTCGTATTCAAATTACTGATCCCCAGGCAGAAGGCATGCAGGAGACACCAAAGCTACCATAAGGTGATGGGTTATTTTCTTAAATATGTTTTAACCTTCTGAAAATAAAAAAGGGAAGGAGGGAGGAAGCCACAGGTAAAATTTTTGTTACTACTTCCTTTTTCCCATTCTTCTGCTGAGCAAACAAACTCAGCACAAGTAAATTATGAGCTAACGACACAAGCAGAGCAGTCCAGCTATACATTTAGAGCTCTCAAGGACATAAAAGCAAATTAAGGATCATATAATCCTTTATTTATGATCATTTTAGGCGTAACTTATAACAAAATAGTTGACTAAAGTTCAGCTGTGCAGTGTTTTTCCTTGTAGTTCACTGTAGTCCGTGATGTTACTCTTCAAACAGGCTCATGTGTATTTTGGGAGAAGATCCCAAGCCACTCCCAGCCCAGGTCTTGCAGAACAAAACACACAGTAACATTTTGTATAAACCAACTGCACAAGATCCAGCTTGATTTTCAGATTCTTTCAGGAACACTGTTTTCCCCACCCTTCCTTTACTCCAGGGATGTTTGCTGGGGAAGCCTTGGGCACTCACAGCTCTGACACTGCAGCAGGGGGGAGGGACAGAACTTCACAGCAATCACTCTTTCTGTGCAACAGTCATCTAAAAACACAGTGAAAATGCACCATGGGCATCAGCAGAACAGAGTAAAGAACACGTTGAGGTACCATAATTACTGGGTTTTCTTCAGTTTGCAAAATTTTATCATTTCCTGGAGTAATTCTGTACCAGAACAGGACACTTCCAGTGACTGCCACTGAAGGTGGTGTGCTGTAAGGGAGCAACAGAATGTCACTCACAATATCCTGATGCCCTGATTGTAGCTCACTGCCCTCCCTTTGCAAGGCTGGCTGTGCTCTGGGGTTTACTTTTTATCCTGTCAAAGAAGAGAGATGAATTCTCCAGTTGCTCTTAGCAGACACTCCATCTCCTGACTTGCCCACAAAAAACTCATGTAACTTAAAAAAAAACAACCAAAAAAACCTCTGATACTACAAAAAGATTTAAATATCTCTCTAAAATTTGTGACCATACAATGTCCCATTTTTGTAACCTTGAGGGAGTCCAGACAAAATTCTAATTTAGATGTAGAAATTTATAATTTGAATAACTCTTATTGACATCCCTTCAGCTGCTTCTGCACAGCCACCATTTTGCCAGCAAGAACACACGTGTGGGTGTACAGAGTGGAATGAACTTTCTTCATTTGGGGAAATGCCTAAACTCAATTTGAGCTGCCAAGTCATGGGTACACTCATTTATTGGCACAGAACCCTCAAGTAACTGTTTTTTTTTTTGCTCTGTATTCCTTTGACACCAAAACAGGTAAACATCTTCTCATAACACATCAGCATCCTGTTCCAAGCAAAACGTTACCACAAGCTATTTATTTTTTTGACAGCATGTAGTACAGAGTTCTAAGTCGTGCTGCAATTCCACTGATCTTCTACTTTCAAAAAGATGTAAAATTCAGTGGTTTCTGCCCTAGGTGGTACTTTCCCTCAAATAAACAAACCTCAAAGAATTCTCAAGGTTTTCTTATTTTATATTTTGTCCAAAGGGTCTGTCAAAAACTTGTTCTTTTTTTTTTAAAGAAGAATGCCAACTCTGAGAATGTTTAAAATAAAGCATTGGACAATCCCCCTTCCCTGAACCCCTAATTATGTGAGGCATAAGCTACCTATATCTCATGGAAAACTAACAAGCACTTTTCAGGATAACCTGTTTGAGGAGTGTCATGACACTAAAACTCAAGTTTCTTGTCCATCATCCTCAGCAAGAAAATACATATATTATTATTTCTAAAGCAAACTTGCCAAACTAGGAATAAAAAAATCAGTTGCGTGCAGTTGACTTAATTCAGAGGTACACTACTTAACTGCAATCAAAGTATTTCAGGGTATCCAGAGTGGAGCAGCCACATCTTCTTCAGCCACTTGCAAAAGAAGTTGAATGATTTTCTCTAGGAAAAGTATCCTTTTCCTTCCAAACAGCATAATTTTTTAAAGACAGTGCTTGTAACCATGATTTCTAGGGAAGCAGATAAAAATTTCCAATCTGTCCTAATAATTAGAACAAAGAAGAAGATGATCTTGGATACTGCACAGTCAAGCTACACAATTTGTACATGTTGCACCTTCACTACAGGAATTCTTCCACTTGAAGTTGACTACACAGGAATAATCAAGAATAACCCTTGTGGAAGTGTGGGTGTCCCCAAAGCCTTGGGAGCCACCACTACAGATGTGAAATGACTGAGGAATGTGGTGATTGTTCCAGCTTGTTAACATTCACAGGAACACAGGGAATGGAACTTTTCATGGCATCAACTCTCCCTGCCTCCTTCCTCCTGCAATCATGTCACAGTCCTGTTAAGAGACCAAAATATCAAATTTCACCTTTGAGCATCAGACTACAGCAGGTATTAGGAGTATTCTCAATACTCCTGATTCATGTCCTTAATTTTTTTTAATACTACTTTCAATAACCAACATAGAAACTTCTTTCCTTGTACCTCATCTCCTCTTTTTTCCTCCATCCCTATTCACACTCCCAGAAAAACCATTTCTGCAGCCAGGGCAAGTTTCTCAACTAGGAACCAATTCAGAGGCTGTCAGGGCAAATGGGGGAGGTTCCTGACAGCTGGGAGAAAACAAATGGAACTCCTGTCTTCTTCAAGAAGGGAGGATCTGATTACTCCAGGTCACCCTTATTTCCATTCCTGACAAAGTGAGGGAACAACCAACCCTGGAAGCCACTTATAAACAAATATGGACAATAAGGTGATCAAGGGCGGTCAGCATGGGGGGGATGAAAAGGAAAACGTGCCTGAACCACCTGATTTCTCTTTATTTCAGCAAGACTTTCAACACCTTCCCCCATGACAACATCTTAATAGAAGAAATTATGACGTTACGGACTAAATAAACGGATGGTGACATGACCTGGAAACTGTCTGGCTCAAATTTCTAAAGGAAAAACACTGAAATTTAGATAATTTCTTGAGGGATTTAATAGGTCTTATCACCTTGACACTATTATACAGGTCAGCCTCACTGATAAAAATGTTATTCTTGCCAAACCAAGCTGTTCCTATTGTCCTGTGTGGGCATGAGCTACAAAATATGGATGGGAAGGGGCAGAGGGCGGTGTCCAAAGCACAGCCAAAATAACCACAGAAAGTTTCACTGGAAAGGCTTGCAAATAGATAGGATTTAATCTCAAGATCTTAGTTGTCACCTCCCCAAGTGTTCAACACAAAAAAACCCCAACAGCAATAGCTTTAAAAAGCATGAATACATTGTTTTTCCAAGTACAGAGCTATACAGCAAGGGAAAAATGCATTTTATGAGGCAGAGATGATTAACTTATTAAAACTACTCTATAAAATTGTAAAATGGGACTGTTTAACACACAAATAACAAGGGTAACTTCCTCAAAGTGACATTTAAGTTTTTTCAGCAATAATCTCACCCAGTAGTAATAGAAGTTTTGTGATATGGAATTTGGAAATGCAGAACTAACACTTGCCTCCCTGGTAGTGAAAAGAATTAAAACTACAAGGCACATCTGAATCACAAAAAATAAAATTCTTCTCAAACTTTCTGAGCATAAGAGGCATGAAGGCAGCTATTCTAACGTGAAAGCACTAATTTATTTTTTTTTTCATAAATTTAGATGTTTTCAGTTCCATCCTCTCTCATTTGTAATAGCACCTCTCATCATGCAAATGAAATCATTATAACCCAAGCTATTACAAATATATGAGAATTAAGTTTAGGGTTGCATAAAAATCAGAATTCTTAATAATACTTGCAGATTCCTAGAAGAAAAAAAAATCCTGATTTTGAAAGGGATTACTAAAAATACAGCTTTTAGTTGAAAAGTTCAAGTTTCCTTGAGTAATCCCTTAAGCACCATGCCAGGCACCCTGACATGAGAGGAACTGTTCAGTCTTAGTGCAGCCTGCACATAATTCATACATAAAATTGAAGTGATAAACCAAAAAGTCACTATTTTGTCCTTCTTTTTACTTTTGACTACACAGTTGGTTACCTTTTCCCCTCTTTAAGCAGGGATATTACCAACAGCTCAAGCTACTGAGTTTATTCTCAGCTGCATGAATAATCACTGCATAATTTATTACCCTCTGTAATACATATGAACATTTATTTTAAGAACTCTGCATAACCTCAATTCTGTCAATTCTTGCTACTGCAACTCTGGCAACTCCTCAACTGATTTTTCATTTTCCAACTTTTAACACCACTGTGAGTGTTTTGAAGCTGTAGTTGCTATATTGAAGTTCATCACACAGGCAGGTGTAGATTTAGGATAAGGAAGGTCTGAGAGAAAAGGGCAGCAGGTTGTTCCTGAGGTCTTTTGCTCCTGTGGAAGGTGCCAGGAGAGGAACCTGGTTCATTAAATGGATCAGGAGCAGGCCCTACATAAACAGCAAGGCCATAAACACCAACAGACTGAATGAGGGCAGGCTTTGAATTCAGAAAGGACTTCCTCAAGTTAAGCTGAAATTGTGTAACTGTTGGGTTTTTTTTGGTCCTAAACAAGCACTTGGAACTAAAAATAGAGTGAAAACCATTTAATATTTCAAGATAACAACGATCCTGCGTGAACCTTGCTTACCTAAACTGCACACTGTACCTCAAAAAATGCACACAGGAACATCAAGTAACAAATATGTTGCATATCTTGAATTAAGCTACATAAAGAATGCTTATTTCCAATAATTTTTGACACCTTATGCTAAGAGACAGCAAGATTTTACTTGGCCCGGATGTTGTCTGGAGAAAAGAATCATCAAGAACTAACATTCCATTCTGTGGGAATTTTCTGTTCCATTTTCAAGCAAAACCCAGTGTACACTCATTTCTCACATTTGTTTTCTTCTAGTTCTTTGATACAGCTTTTTGCTTCCTTATCATTTGATTCTGTGATGAGTATTTGCACTACAGGATTAGGAACAAAGGACCAACTCTAAAGACAAGTCACCTGCACGACACAGATGCTACACCTGTTTTAAATTTGGAGCGTGACAAAATCCAGGAGGGATTGTTTTTAATCCCAACAGTGTCAACAGAAAAAGTCTGACTGCATTTACCAAAGGAAACTCATTTTTCTTGCCCCCCAGGCACACTGTGAACACACACGTTTCAAAGGAACTTTCACACAGACAGGACTGTGTTGTCTACCAGCTCTTGAAATTGTATTTTAGCAAGTTGCTCTCCAAGCCCTTCCCCGTTCACATTCCAAAAATGTTTTTATGTTCACCTCCATGGCCTTCTTTATAAGGTAGTCAAAACTCATGCTACCCATGAACTTCAAAGCAGCAACACAAATTATTGCAGGGTAACTCCTGAGTAATGATTTAACTAACAGCCTCATCAACTAATGCATTCACCAGCACACACACAATCCTTCTTGATAAGATTTTGCAATGAAATCAGTGTTCTGGATGACCTTGGTAAACCAAATTTACATGTAATACAACCTCAGACAAGGTACTACAATGAAAACCACTCCAAGCAGCCTCCTCCCTACTGCAAAGCCTTCAGACACTGCAGAAGGCCTCCTTCCCATATGAGGATGGAAATTTAGAGGACTAAAATCAGGTGACAAAAGTGAGAACTTTTCTAGTGACATCTATTGCCCAATGCTGAAAGCAGCACCCAGGAAAAAGAGCTGAAGTTCTTCCCAACTTGAAACAAGAAAATAACACTATTTATTGCAAAGACGAGTTCTGATTAAAACTTCCCATCTGAATGTAGAATCTCATCTTTATTCTATTTTATCTTTCATCCAGGCTGTTCCTCCAGTTTGTCAAATTTCTTTTCTTTTTTAATCCCATGATCCAACATGCTCATAACACAGATAAAGGCACATGAAATCCACCATCATGGTCATTAACAAAAATACTGTAACACAACAGGACCAGTCAGACCTCTTTGGGACTTCATCCTTCCACTCTGACAATATTTAAAGCACATTTTTAAAATAGGTTTCCTCAGCTCATATCAGTGGGCATTGCCAAATCCCTGGCACAGGCAAGCTGTGGTGTGCTGTTTTCATATCCTCTGTAAAAGCCTCTTGCTGTGCCATGGGAAAAGCTCACACTTTTAAAACCCTAGGCAAAACTTTTGCCCTCTACCAGTACTTCCAAGACACAGCTAAAAAGTACAATTAGGACACTCCCACACGCTCAAATTTAATGGAATAATGTCACCGTGACTCAGATTCACACCAGACACACTCTTCAAGTCCCAAATATAAACTCAGAAGAGGTTTCATCACACATCCTTGTTCTAGAAGCTGAAGGAGAAAACCCACAAAAATCCCTATCTTCCCATCACCCTGACCTAAACACCACATATTTATTTATTTCTCCAATATTTTCCATAAGTACTTGCCTGTCTAACAACCACTCTCAGCACTCAAAATCATTTCAAAGAGGTCATCCTTAAAAGAAAACTTTTTTCTTTCAAAAGAAAACACATTTAGAGTTCTCTTTGCTGCTTCTTGGAAACATGATGATTTTTTTTCCCCTCAGAAAAGCTGCTCTGAAGTTCTTGGGGAAAGACTAGAAAATATCAGCCATGAAGCTTTTAATTGAAACAGCCACTTGATTCCAACAGGAAAGAGCAGCTACATTCAGAGCAGATATTACATCTGAGCAAGAAGAAATGGAAGAATAAATAAAGACAGATGAGTAAAATCACCAAGGCAGAGGGCAAGGACAAAAGGCAGCAGGTCTGAGAGCAAACCCCCAATGATCAGCCTGCACTTCAGTCAGGATTCCAGAATTCACATCACAAGCAATGAATGGATAGATGGACAAATTCCACCTGCCAGGGAACAGAAGGCATCCTCACTCTGAGCTCTGCATCACAACCCGAGCCCACAGCACCTTGTGAACCTCAATACCTGGTTAAAGACCAAATGTAACAAATAACGAACAGAAATGCTGTTTTTAAAGATCAGGTGAGTCGAGTCGGGGGGTTTTGGTGGGGTTTATTGTTGTTTAAGATTTCAGGTTGGTGGGTTTTTTAAATTTTTAAACACCAGTGACAGGAGAGACAGTGCCCAGCAGAGCAGGGGGCATTTCCAGCTCTGACACAAGTTCCCTGTGACTCCAGCCAAGGGAAGGTGTGTGCCACCTTCCCAAGTACCACCTGGGGACATTCCTGTCACCCACAACCCCCTCATCCACAGCTCCTTGCACATTGTCCCTCTGAATCCCCACTAATACTATTTGTGGCTGCTCCTGATCTGTACCAGCTGCCTCACACATTCACTGGGTTGCTTTAAGCATTAACTATCTCACACATATTTAACAACTGCCTATAAATATACCTCAGTTACCTCCTCCCCTTATCACAATAACACTATTTAAATGAAAAAAAAATCTGCACCTCAACAGGTTTTGTTTTGACCTCAGATCCCCACATGACTGAGTACCATGACAGTGCCAATAAGAAACAATATTCTGATTATATAAAAGCATGACTGTATCACAAGTGAGCCCTTAAAAGATGCCTGCTGTCACATCAAGACATAAGTGAAAGAAGAACTTACCTGCTGGCAAAGTAAGTCTTGAAATATCTGTAACAATAAAGAAACACATTTAGAAACAGGAGGAAAAGACAGCTCTACAATTGCACTGGCCTAATAATTTTTCTGCAAGGCTGTACTTGTTTAATAAAGCACATTATCTGAAGCAATTTGCTGGCTGCCAGGGATGCCTCATGCAAATCAAAAGCCTTTTCCTTGTCTCACCCTGTTCATTAGCAAGATTACTCTTTGCTCACCTAACTGAAGGACAAAGATTACACTGCAAGGCAATGAGTGTAATTACTGCAGCAGAACACAGGTCAATACACACAAATTAAAGGTGTTACACACACAATTCACCATCACCTACAGAACTTCAGAGCTCAAAGTGTCAGAGGTAGTCTTTGCACATGAAGAGGACATTACTGTACGTTCTCTTTTTTCTTCCATCTTTAGAGAAAAGGTACCCAAGCTTAATATTAAGAGGAAGAAGACATTAGAAGGCACATAAGACACTGCTGAGCATTTTTACACTAAATGCCAAGGCTGTCTTGAGCTGCAAATAACAATAAAAATTATGCACTAAAGTATACATTAAGTTTTCCTGAATAGTCAACTACATAAATTATTACACATTATATTCTTTCTGCCTGCTTTTCATACATCTGCTTGTCATCTCAGTACATCTCAGGACCATAACTGGGACCTGAGGTGCCCATCAGAGCTCAGAACAGAAACCAGAACCCACAAAGAACTGGAGTAGGAATTACTCAAGTCTGTAAGGACAAGGACTGGGGACACATTTCAATTTAATGAAAACTGAATACAAGTGGGAGAGGGTGAGAAAAAAATGAGAAAAAAAGAGAAAAAAAACCTGAAGTGAACCTAAGAAAAAGGTGGGCAGAGTTACTTGGTTAAAGAAAACAGTAATGTTCAGTAAAAAAATTGTCATATTGGGTACAAAATCCACATGGAAACTGAACTTTACCCATAGGTGTAACAACTGAAACAGATGCAGAGATTATCAAGGCAGATGGTCACTGCTTTGCTACCTATTAAAAGAAATAACAAGGCTTAATAAATTTATTAGCCCTGCTCTCACCAGCGTATTGTCAGAATCCTGCTTACTTTCATTTGCAATCCATATCTGTGGCCAGAAAACATGATAAAACTTGAACACCAGAGAGAATTACACCTGAAATTTAAAGGCAACCCACTAAAAATTTCAAAGGGGAACTGAGGAGATGATGATACAGCAATCCAGAAAGTTGAAGCTCACTTGAAGCATGAAAAGGTAACAGGATGGGACAGCACAACAAAAGCATCAGAGAAAACACTGCCTGCCTTAGTCTGGTAAAATACCAAGTTTGAAAAGATAGTAAGGTACATTTCAAAAGGGCTCATCACCAGGAACCAAACCATCTTAACGTGTAAAAAATGCCTTGAGACAAGAAGAAACTCATCCAAGGAGACACAGGAACTGTGGGAAGCAAATAACTCAAGTCACCTCCTGCACAGAATCCAGACCAGCACATGTGGAATGGAGCTTTCCTCCATCAGAAAGATGCTGCAGTGACAATTAATCTGGAAAGTTACACTAAATAAATGTTGCATCTTTTTGTCTGTTTACATATGTTTAAGAGTTTCCTTGCCCCTTATTTTTTATGTCACAGAAATTCTTGCTTGTCTCTAAGCTACACAATACCAACTACTGAAACACCTAAATCCACATTCACATGACTAAAACATCTAAACTGTGGATTACAAAATACCAAAAATACCATACAAAATACCATATTCAATTTTAATTATTTTACAGCAACAGAAACTAATCTCTAAGTTCCATTAAAACCAACAAACATTGAGAAATTTGAGTTACCACAAGAACTTACAAACTTCTTTGAATCCTTGCTGTATCAGGAATGTTTTATCACAGCATTTATGACTCTTGAATCAGACTATTTGGTTACATGAGCCTACACAACACATTTCAACAAAATAATGGTAAACATAACCCCCAGAAAAATATGTTACCATATACACATATATACACACATACAGATAGGCAGAAAACACTCATTGACATCTCAGGAATTAAACACCCCCAGGGAAAGCCCTGCAGCCAAGACACACATTTTTAACTTCAGAAAGACCTGATCATATTCCAGTGTTTGTTTCTGCTGTGATCTCTCCCTGCCAGCCTTCACACAGATCCTGTTCCTGCCCAGGACCTCCAGCACCGTTGCCAGATTTGAGTCAAACACAGGAAAGATTTCTCACTTCCACGTCCCACTGCAAATGAGTGCCTTCAGTGCATTAACTGGAGAGATGCTGCACCTCTGGGACAGAGGACTGAACAGCCTCCTGCAATTACACCTTCTTCTGTTACAGCCCAGAGTGAGAGACAGTCTCCTACGATTAACTGACACACATTAGATTTAAAAACAAGTCAGGCAGAAGACACTGAAACCTGAAGGTCATATCAGCCTACTTAAAACTGTAAAAATGCACTTAGCAAGTTACTTGTGTCATGCTTTTCAGTGATTTCCATTAAGAACAAGGTCCTCTATGGGCTGATGTACCTTAATTCTGGCAAACAGCAGCCACTACAGAAATATCAACAGGTAACAGTGTAAATGAAATAAACACTGTCGAGATTCCAAAGATGAAAGCAACAATTCCATTCCTTTGTGTATCCACACAAGAGTCAGTGAAAGACTCATTGCTTCCTCCTGTCAGCTGCAGGAACTTTCTTACCCTCGGGTTTACCTCCTCTCCCCAGCTCACTCTCATCTTTGCTGGCTTGAAACTTCTCAGCTTTATTCTCCAAATATGGTTTTTCGTTTAACATCTAACACTGGAAAAAAAAGATGAGTAGATTCTGGCAACGTTGAAAAAGCTTCCTTCACTGAAAGGTAAACTGAGAATATGAATTTAGGTACTTACTCATTTCCAGATTGCATTTACAAACTTGCCTTCTTTCCTGTGCAAACCTCCCCTCTTTTTGAAACACATTGAGGCATTTGAGTCTCTAGAGAGGAGAAATTCCACCAATGCTGAGATTTGAAGAGAAATAAACAAAAGTTAGGGTCCCAACCTGGCTTGCTACTGTAAGGAGAGGCTTGAGAGCATTTTTGGGGAGCTGTTGATGTTGAAAGGATTCCCTCACACAAAGCATCCTGGATGCTTGGAGCGCTCTCACACCAACCACATTTACAGCAGCTGCAACATGAACCAGCCTTACACTTCTGCCTGCTCCAAAGTGGTTCCTCAAAGTGAAATCTAAAATGAATCAAGATCTCCTGTGCTTCTGCTTCTACTGATTCTTTCACAAGATCACATTTATATTTCTGCATTTATAGTCTTACATATCTCCTTGTGGTAGGGAGAAAACTGCCAGTCTGAACAGGCAGAAAGAAAAACTACTTTCCCACTATATTCTTTATCGTATTCAAACCTTTACTGACATTGTAAATGTTCTCAGAGAAAGTTTTATCCCAGACAGACACTGGGAGCATGGAGCAGATGGCCCCAAGGGCTCCTTTCCAACCAAGGTCTCTGCAGTATTGTACACAGATGACTGTAACAGGCCAGGAAACAAGCTGAAATGACACCAGAGGTGCTACAAAATAAGAAAGTTCCTCAGCCAAAGCAAACTTGCCAAGTAAGCCAATTATGAACATGAATTCACTGAGGAACAAGAAAGGACAGTGTTTTAAAGAAAGAATACTACTGTTCCTTCTACATGCACTGAGATGCTCTGGGGCAGTACAGTTCTCAAAAGGGCTTTGTGGATCCCAGCACCAATAGTTTTTTTCTGATTTGTGGATGCCCTGAGGACCAGATCTCTCTGAACACTGCATTTGCTTTTACAAAAACTATGCATTTTACACTGCAGAGTTTCACCAAATGTTTTCTTAGAAATGGAGCTGCAACTTTCAATCTTCCTTCCAAGAGTAACATCTAATCATGGAAAACAGGAATATTTTGTGAGCTTCCTATCCCTACCCTCAAGGTAACATGAGAATACGTCTCCATGGACAAGTCCAGAGGCTCAGACTCTCATCCCATCTGCAGCACTGATCTCTTTCCAGAGCTGTGGCAAGCACAGACCACAAGAAATTTAATGCTGTTCTCCTGTAGCAGGAGCTGGCTGACTCAAACCTAATGGCACTCCCTGGAAATTAATTCAGATACTCAGTTCATGAACTGATCTCAATTTCCAGGGAAGAGTAAATGCTCACAGCACACGAGGAACCACAGCCCACAGTCTTCAGGAAGCTGAGAAGCAAATCATGGACAGCAATCCCTCCATCTGTATGAGGAATGTCACATACTCAAATAAAATGCAATTTTCCTATTTTTCTGTGGTACCAAAATAGCTTAGGAATGCAAATGCATATTCAGGTTCTAGTCTTTCTGTGATTGGTGCTGAAGGATGTTGTCTTAGAGGTTGGATCCAACTGCCTGGGAGTGTCCCTTCCTCTATTCTCTGGCAGCTGGATGTGCCACCAATCTTCAGTGAAGCTGAGACCTCATCCCCTATGTCAAAATATTGGGGTTTTTTAAAGAACAAATAAGTAAATAGAAAATACAAGTCATCTTTTAAAAAAAACCACTTTGTAAAATGACATTTGTGGAGAAATTGAAGGATTCATCCATGACCACCCAATTTTTGAGCAAAGACCTTGGAGACAATTCATCCTGACATCACACCCATTAAGGGAAAGCTATTAAAAAGTTTTATAACATTATTAAAAAATTGCCTAAATCACTGACTGCATTGTTCCATATAAGTATTTTCCCCCTCTTCATCATTAAAAGTGCATCTCTTAATTCAAACCTACTTCTAATTTAGCAATCTGGAGGGCTGAATGTTAGCAACCTTTTATTCTATCATTTCACATTAAGGCAATTTTAGGGCAATTTTCAGGAGTGACTCAATAAAACCTTTTCATGTGTTATCTATGTAGAATGAGAGGCAGAAGTGGCTCACTGCAAAGGCCCATTTTTCCTAAACCTCTGATTATCCTTAAAAGTCTTTAAATGCTTAAACTATTTTTGCTTTCAGTAGCTCCCTCCATTTGCAAACACCAATACCTGACACAGTATTCCTACGTCAATCACAACACCACTAAAAA
Organism: Serilophus lunatus; assembly: GCA_013399895.1. Classification (NCBI taxonomy): domain Eukaryota; kingdom Metazoa; phylum Chordata; class Aves; order Passeriformes; family Eurylaimidae; genus Serilophus; species Serilophus lunatus. The sequence goes on from VXBA01001571.1 coordinate 689,042, forward strand.
TACCATTTCCTTACTTAGATGGAGTTTTTTCCCCTATTGACATATTTATTGCATTTGCCTTAGGCACAGCAGCAGCTGAATATCCAGCTTAGCTGCAAATCTTCATCAGTTACCCTGAGGAGAAATGGAACAGGACAATTATAGGACAGACACCTCCATCTACTAAACCTGACTGCAAATGTTTTGTGCTTTGGCCAGATAGAAGAAATTCAGCACACACCCCGTGTTTACAGGAGATCCACCTTGCACTGGAGTCCTTTATTATCTTGGTTTAAATCTTTGCTTCAACTGTGAGTATCAGCAGTAATGATTTAATGCTTTCATTTCTTTCTGCTGAAAAGGTTAACGAGCAAGTGGCTGAGAAGGAACCCCTACAACACCCTCCCCAGGAAACGTGCACAGCCTGTGTTATGCTTTTGAGAAGTTCTGCTTAACCAGTTACTAATTTTAAGGTGAGCTGCTGCCTCTGAAACATAAAAGCAACAGAAAAATCAAGGCAAGGAAAAATCAGAGGACTGACTGGAGTCCTGCACAGAATATAAAAGGGTTTTTTTGAATTGTAGGTTTGGCTGATAAAGCAGGTACCAGGGACAACTACAGTGTGATCACCACCACATCTGACACACCTCAAATAGCTTGAAATAGGCAAAAGCATTTCGATGTTACACCAGAAGAAGCATCAGTATGAGCTGACTCGTCCTCTACCTCAAGAACACCCTCAGTTCATGTCTGCTTCCAGAATTTGTTAATGTCAGTTTACTGTTGCATTCTTCTCACTACCCCAACCTTCTGTTTGTACCTGCTTTCCCCTTCCCATTTGAAAATAAATTCAATGTTTAGTCTCCTTAGTTTATAGCATCTTAAAAAAAATCAATTATTCAACAGTTTCAAATCACAATCTCCCCTCTCCCACTGCAACTCTTCCAAAATCACTCTGCTTATGGTTCTTGAACACCAGTTTTTGAAATACAAAAACATCCAGCTCTGATTAAGACCCTGAGAGTAACATACACGTGTTTTAATCCATCTCAGCTGAACTCTCCATGCACCTCAAAGCTTCCAGTTCATTTACACCACTGAGCATGACCACAGTTATCCAGGAGCCAAGTTTGAGACCAGGCACACTGAAGAGCAGGATATTAAATGGAAAGGTTCTGGTGGAAGCTACATTTAAAGAGGTTAAGAAGAGCAAGAGAAATTACTCAATCATTACTCAGGGCAGGTGGGACCAACCTCATCACACACTGAGTTACAGAACATGCAGTAACTAAGCAACTCAGATAAGGAATTTATTCTCAGTATCTACATAAGTACTATATACATCTCTTGCCTATGGGGGAGAGAGGTGAGGGCAGAGAAGAGGATGGAGCGGTCCCCCAAGAATTGGTTTTATTCAGCATCACAAAATGGGAAAGTGAAACCTTCAAGTCTGCAGGTGGCATTCAGCTCTTATGAGCAGGCAAACACCAGGTCAACAGGAGAAAAAAATCAACAAGGATCTGACAAAATGAAGCAAGTTGCTAAAAGTCAGCAGATTCACTTCAACACAGAGCTGTGATGTAATCTATGGAGGGGAAAAAATCTGAGCAATAGCCTCCTTAACCAAGCAACAGTTGCACTTTCTCCAGTTCCAACTGTGGGAGGAAGGCTGAGTCACTGTTTTCTCTGAAATCACCAGCTCAAGCTGTAGTAGCTGGCCAAAGGCAATAAAACATCGTGTCTCATTAGGAAGGGTACTGAAAACATGGTACTTAAGCTTATTACTGTGCAAAACAATACAGCATCAACAAGTCGTGTCCAGTCCTGGTCTCTGCACCAGGAGGAGTTCAAAGCAGAGGTCTAGAGCAGGGCAGCTGAAGTGATCAAGGAATGGAGCAGCTGCCATGTAAAGACAGTAAAGACCCAATCTGGGGACCCTCATCTGGGAGGACATGAGGCTCACAGTGAGTATGACCCAGGTTACAAGTGTGTGTGTGGGGGGGGAAATTGGGAAAATGAAAAAGGAAATCAATGTGGCTCCACTCTCCACCATTAGTAGAATGCATTTGAGAAAACTGCTGGGGATCCCATTCAAACCAGTGCCTCTTTCAACAGAGCTGAGGAAGGGTCTGGAGCACAAGTGCAATGAGAAATAGCTGAGGGAGCTGGAGGTGTTTAGCCTGGGAAAAAAAGGAGGCTCAGGGGAGGACCTTACTGCTCTCCATAACTACCTGAAAGAAGGTTGCAGCCAGGTGGGAGTTGGTCTCTTTCCCAAGTAATATGCAATAGAAAAAGGGGAAATGGCCTCAAGTTGCACCAGCAGAGGTTTAGCCTTGGGTATTTGGAAAAATTGTTTCATGGAAAGGGTGGTCAAGCCCTGGCACAGGCTGCCCAAGGCTGTGGAGTCACCATCCCTGGAGGGATTTAAAAGCCACATGGATGTGGCACTTGGGGACATAGTTTAGTGGTGGCCTTGGGAGAGCTGGGTTAGAATCAGCAAACTTAAAGCTCTTTTCCAACTAAAACGATTTTATGATTGTGTTCTCAAACTCCCTGCCATGGCTCTGTGAAGACAAGAACAGCCACGAGCTCCAATATCACCTCTAAGATTGTACCTCCTCCATCAGAAGTGCTGCTCTAGGAGTGACAGCTACACCACAGGAATGCTCTTGTCCTTTAAAGGCCCATTGCAAAGGACACATGGTCAGCTCTGAACAAGCCCAGCTAACTTTTCAAAGCACTTCATGTGTTGAAGGAGGGACATGGGTGTGCTGGCAATGATTCAGATCTATCAGGAAAATCTCCAGCACTATGATCTCTGATCACATAATGCTGATGGAAACACTGTGACATTTTATGAACATGACAATTTGGGTCCTGGGACAGGCTGAGGGAAAGGTATAGAATTGCACTCTGTATGTGTCAACCCACTCCCCATTTGTACTACAGAGTGTTTTGTTCTTCCAAGTGATAGCTTTAGAGGATGCTTTTCCTTCAAATAAGCACTGCCTTGACATTGCTTGCTGTGATTGAAACGCCCTTGTGGTTTGGACTTGTGGCACAGAAATGTGCCACCACAAGTCACCCACACCTTCCAAAGGTGACAGGATTCTGTAGTTCCTGTACTGAAACACAAAACAGCTCTGCATGTCAGTGAAGCTGGTTGGTGCTGCAGGTGTGACAGGAACTCAGCAAAGAGCATGTAGGTGTTTCAGAGTGTAAAATAAATGTGTTTTCAGGTACAGAAATGAATGTCAAGGACACAACCACGAACAGGAGAGAAGGAGGAGAAATTACTTCAGGCAAAATATTAAAAAACTCGAAACAGAGCTACACATCCCAGACCAAAATGCAAGAGAAAACTGCTTTCTTGGGTGTTTTTTTAGGGGGAGTGGGTGGTGTGGGGGTTTTGTTCTGTTTTTAAAACAGTAACTAATTAGAAAGATTTAGAGAAGCAGACTAACAACATAACAAAAACCCCAAAGTTTCGTTTGGGAATACCAGAACAGTATTTTGCAAGGTTTGGGTGGTTTTTTGTTTTAAAAGATAAATTCTTAGAAAGTTGAGCAAGTCATTTCCTTCCATGTTTGACCACTGTAAAATTACGCTGTTCCCATGGTTCTGGCCCACACATGGATCCCATTGTTACAGCAGTTTTTCAGGAGATAGAATTAAAGTTTTAAGTTTTTCTTATTTGAAGTTACAGAACATTCAAGATAGGTGAAAGGTTGAAGAAAATCAATGCAGCCAGTACAGAGCGAGGGAGAAAATATTATATTAGAGTTTTCCAGTAAAAAACACACACAAAGTAGTTTGTCAGAAGTTTAACACAGGATGATCACCTTTGCACATATACTGTGCTTACCTAAAAGAAAAACAAACCCTGAGGCTACTAAGGAGCATTGTTTCAAGAACCTTCTACATTTTAGCAAGGCGGTAAAACCAAACAACATTTCCAGCATTACACAAGAACACACATTTCTTTGTAAGCCAAAAAGACTTACTTGAGGGTGTAAACAGGAGTTTAGAGGCAACAGAAATAATGACAAGTCAAGAAAGGGCAAAAGAGTTATTATAGAGCAATATATTATGTATTCACCTGAAGTGACAATCATTTTTTCTTGCTGTGTTGTGTGTTAGCAGTAGTGGTGTCAGGTTCTCTCCTCTCCCCACAAGGCAGCTGCACCAGGAAAAACAGAGAAAAGAACTTTTCCCTAGCTTCTCCTCTGCTTTCCCAGTCCTCTTTTATACACTTTTCCAGATGGAAGAGAGACTGAGAACAAATTAAGACTGCAAAACAGATGACAAGTGAGATAGGGAGGAACCGTGCGCAGGGAGAAAAAAAGGCAAAAGAAAAATACACACATAGATCAGGACAAAGAAAGCCAACGAGATGAGTGACAAAACTAGATGATGAAGGAAAAAAGGGGGTGATGGGGGAACAAGCCTGCAGACAGAAGAACTGCAGTACACAACATGAGACAGGCTTTCTTCTCCTAATTGGTTCTGTCATGTAGCCGTCGGAGAGCGACTCTCAAAAGGCGCGTAAAGGGAAACCCCCCAACATGTCTGTTCTCTGCAAGAACCTGATCAAACGACAGACCCAGTTGGCTTGACAGAACACAACACACATGCAACTTCCATGCTGCATTTGTTGAGGCTTCCAAGCCTGGCCATTACTCATCTGGGCAAAGAGAACAAGGCAAATAGTTTGTTTCTGATACGGCACCGCGCGAAGCGGAGCGCGCGTGATTAATGGATTCTCATATCCAAAAACCCTCTGAAAAATTTCAGCTTGGCATCATTAAGATTCTATCAGCCCTGAATTGCAATTTAAGATAGTCTTTTTCGCCTTAATCTGCTGCTCTATTTAATCAATTTAATGCACAGTAAAAACTTAATTTGACAAAATTGAAAGCATTATTTCTCTCTGCCTCTGGCATGAGGAAGATTAAGACCACCAGAAATACTTGCAGAAAGATTTAAGATTCATTATATGTTGGGTGGCAGATAAATATTAGATATGCCATAAACTCCAAGCCTAAAAGCTATGGATTTTAGTTAAGGCTGCAATTACCCTCTGGCAGATAACCCGAGTCACGCTTCCTACACGAGCCACAACTACAATTTTGAAAGTCAGATTTCCTAAAATACTATTTCATACAATACCGACAAATTCCATGGACACTTCAGAGAAAGAACAAGGACAGCCAAGACAACTTTTGATTTATTTAAACTTTACACCCCTCGTGTAGGCTGCTGGTTGGATAAAGGCACACGTTGAAACCGAGTGTGTTCTAGATCCAGGTCCTTGACATTCTATATGAGATAAGGATCAGCTTACACCCCAACCAAAATTTATCAAGGCTAAATTTAACTCATTAGACCATCCACAGACTATGGAAAGTTGATTACAGAAAGCTGCTGTGTAAGGATGTTTGGAGGTCTGAAGCTCCAGGATAATACACGTCACAGGAGGCACATCCACAGTTCAACCCCTGGATTCGGAGGTTCCCAAACTGTCCTGGGGTGAGGCTGGACCTGGTTCTCCAAGAAGCAGCTCTTGTTATCCCAGAGCCAAGGCACAGCACTACTTGTACTGTGAAATGAACACTTCTGCCCTCAGGGCTGTCAAACCAATTTTCCTTACAAATAACTAACAAGCCAATTCCAAGGGCAGGGACAGGAATCCTGATCTCGTGCTGCTCGCTGAGTGCTCTTGTTACTTCCTTAGCCTAAGAATCACTAAGGCCCTCAGTAACTCTGACTTGCCTTGTAAATATTTTAGTAGAGCATTACAAGTTTATTTAAAATGGATGTTGAGTCTACCAAGATTTTGTACCTAGGCACGACTTCTTAAAAAAAATATTTTTCTAATACAAAATGGACCTACTATTAAAAAAGCCAGAAATTTACTGGGTTTGCTGCTGTTAAGAAACAGTGCTGCTTCACTTGAAAAGTACAGATGAATATTTCAGTAACAGCTTCTTCCATTTACACAGAGGGATCACATACTGTGTACACTTGTATAATTACAACTTACTCTGTTTATATATAAAATGCAATACTAATGGTGAATACATACCCTGATTTCTAATGATTCCCTATCAGCAAGCCAAGTTAGCTGGAGCAGGAAGAAAATCATGATGTAGTCCTTCCAGAATAAACAGAAAAGAGCTACAAATATCTTAATTATATAAGTGTATTTGGTACAGCTCTGTGTAGGTTGGACTCAGTGAGCAAATGCTTTCTGCACAAAGATAAGAATTCAAGGCCACAAAGAAACCTACAGAAATGGAGCTTTTGCCTCAGCAGTGAGTGCTGGGAGGCAGCACAACGTAAATCTTTTGTATCACAATACAATCCTTAAGAAAGTACTGCAACAGCCATAAAGCCTAAACCAAGAAACACCTTGTTAAGCTTTTTGAATTCTTCGCTGGTATTGTAGTTTATTTGTTACCCCACTATTCCACTGAAAAAACACCAGCTCCCCCCTTCTGGTATTTCAAATAAAGATAAATTATTTGAGGACTATATTCTAAAGAGGTTTTCCATTTCAGGGAAGACCAGTAAAAACTGTATCCAGTTTTCTCTGCTCCTGATCCAACCTGGGACAAGTCAGATGCCATTGAATCCCACGAGAACAAAGAACTGAACGTGGTCACAATAATGATCTAGAGCTGAACTGACAGTTGTTTCACGCACTTCCAACCTCAGTAACACGGAGAAGGTGAACATTTTTTAATTACTGCACAATCTAGTTTTCAATTTATCACGTGTGAAGTGTCAGGTACCCTGAGCACACTGAATTATTTAGCATACATTGTAACTCTATAATGTGCAGAATACACATGCAATGCTTCTTAAAAACGTTAAATTAAAATACTGAAAAAACATTGAGTTCATCAAGGTCTCTTTTCCCCAGTCTTCCCTCTCCAAATTGCTGCTGAAGGTATCCTAAAACTCACCCTGGAAAAAAACATCATGTCTGAGTTCAATCTTGAGGCATAAATGAGAAAGGAAATGGCTTAAGGCCCAAATTTAAAAACCTTATTCAAATTTCCAATGATTATTAAAAAGACTCATTTTCAAGCTCTCCTTAGGAGTGGACACGAGCTGAAATTTGGTTGAATATATTAAAGTAATTCTGGCGTAAAATCAGGCAGTTCTGCACAAGAATGCCAGTATTTTAGGAACTTCTGAACAAATCTCTCAGCTGATATGCACAAAGAGATCAAATTAGAGAACTGCAGTGTGTACTTACTTCAGTGTCAGCTCTGGTACAGTTAATATTTATTTTGTCATCCTGCAAACTAAGCATTTGTGACAGTACAAAGGAATTTCAGGCTGCATATGCAAACAGTGTGTCATGGAATTGGAGTAGGAATAATTTCTAATTGAATTTGTCTGCTGCAGCCCCACAGAAGAAGAAATGCACAAGTTCTTAATAACAGGACACTGAAAGCTCAGAGCAAACCAGAGGAAACTCAAAGGATCAAAGAATTATTTTCAGCCTAAATGACAAGGATGTTAACTCTGCTGCCACATGAATGCTGTTTAAGTCCATTTATCTCCTCTTTCCCAATTCCTGAATCACAGAGCAATAACAAAGTCATGAGGCCAGAAGGAATCTGATGGAGCGTGTCTGTTTACAGCCAAGAGAAAAACTCATGAAATGCTTTGTACGAATTTGAGGGAAACTGGGCAACTCTGAGCTCCTCACGTCCCTGGAGAAGATCTGACTGGATCTGTCAGGTGCCTAAAGCCTTCTCCAGTAACCCAGCAAGGCTTGGAATCAGAGAATGGCTTAAATTGGAAAGGAGATTTAAAGACCATCTTGTTCTAACCCCCTGCCATGGGCAGGGACACCTCTCACTATCCCAGGTTGACCAGGGCTCCATCCAACCTGGCTATGAACACTTCCAGGGATGTCCACTTCTCTGGACAACCTGTGCCAGGACCTCCCCACCTTCACTACAACACGTTTCTTCCTGATGTCCAGCCTAAATCCACACTCCTTCAGTAGAAAACCGTTGCCTTCCTGATCAATCTACGGGTTAAAAACCACAAAAGCAACAAAAGAACCAACCAAAAAACCCTGCAAATATTTTTTTGTAGCTGGAAACCCCTTTCTGGTACCACTCTTCAAGCCCATAGTCCTAAGGCTTTCCCTCCTTCAGAGTTTCTCTGAAACTGGAACTCTACAAAAAGATTAAGGATTCCTCTTGCTATTCCATTCAGCCATGTAAATCCCATCTCCTTACTAGATGCTTTTAAAAGCTTTCAGGCTTATTCTTACCTCAGCAAGTAGTAAAGATTTATTTTTACAGTGCAAATGAGAACTGAAAACAATGTCAAAAAGTTCCTGAGTTTAAAATGCAAGGTCTAATTTAAGAGCAAGACTAAGATGCAAATGAAAGGCACAACAAGGTGTTCAACACCATATCCAAGATCACAAGACCTCCTTACACACTTCCAACACACTTTTACCATCTCAAAACACTAATTTTCTCATTTATTGAAGCACATTGTCGTGAAAAACCAAATTAAAAATATAAATCAACAATCTTTTCTAAATAGATTAATAAATTATTATTTACAACACACCCATATATCCAACACCATCACAGTGTCCAGAACACCCCTGAGCATGGAGAAAGCAGCACCACTCTCAGTGTGGTCCCTTTGTCCCAATGCACATGACATGAGAATCACCTGATCCCTGAGCCCACCTCCTCCATACTGCTCTGGATGGCTCAAAGTTCAGGTGGACCACATTTGGGGCACATCACAGAATGTGGGACATGCAGGGGGAAATCACAGAATCATCTGGGTTGGAGAAGACCTCTGCAATTGATGATCCCAGAGGTCTTTTCCAACCTAAATGATTCCATGATCCTACGTGGTTCATGCTGCTGGTTTGAAGCTTCTGCCTTTGTGCAGCTTGGTAGGAATCAGCTTATGGCCAAAAAAGTGTAGGGAGAGGGTAAGGGAGATGCCAGGCAGCACAAGTGTAATTACTTAGGAAATCAAGTTAACACAACCACAGAGAGGGAGAGTGGGGTGTCAGGGGGGACTTGCAGTGGTTTCATCCTGTCCAAGGGGGTTTCTGTGCAGGGAAGGAGGACATGACTTGGTCTAACCTACCTCTTACAGAGAACACACACAAAAAGGCTTATCCCAGCGATGTTTCAGGTTTTTTCCCACAAACTTTTCCAAAAGCCATGAAGCGCAGTTTTGAGGCTGAGTTTTGAGCAGTAACTTTGGTGTGACTCAAACCTCCAAAGCACTCAAATGCAAGAACCACACGAAGTTTTACCTTTCTGAAATGTCTTAAATCCAGAATGTCCATTTCTGAAAAGTGTGGCTTTTTGAAGAAGCCAATACTAAGAGACTACAAAGTTCCACTTCCTCCATATCTCTCTCCAAGTACAAAGCCACCAAACTAGACTGAGAAATTAAGTTCTTTATTCTTCCAGGACTTAAAGCTGCAAAGGATTAGACTCCTGTTAACTCCTTTGCCACCATTCCAAACTCTCAAACTCCTACTCTTACCAACTGCTGGACTTCACAGCTGCCCTCAATGAAAGAGTTCCGGGTGGGCTTTTAAATTTTACATTATGACCATGACTAGAAACCTGGTGGACTTCAACCCTTTAATACATCCTTTAAAAACAGGTACATTACTCAAATGAAAGGCTAACAACGATATCATTTATTAAGGACCAAATGAACATGCACTCAAATATTTTTAAGCAGCATAAAATATTAAAAACAACTCATATGGCCTCATATAGCAGCCACAAAAATTTATTTTTAGGGACAAAATCCTCTCATTCAAGAAAAACATGACAGATGATGATATTTATTTAATTCCCATGTATTAAGTTGTGAGAATAAGCCAGCAGAAATCTAAACTGGGAACATCCATGGACGGGATTTACAGCCCTGATTAGGGGCTAAATACTGACATTTATGACTGAAACCTCCAGAAAAAAAAATTAAAAAAACCGAGGTCTTTTGGGGTTCTTGGAAAACTGAATGACATGAAATGGACACAGTCAATGGTTACAGTGGAATTTCCAAATATTTTATATACAAATAATATTACATTCACATCAGAAAACTTGCCAGAAGTAGCTTTTTTTCCCCTATCCTTATTTTCCCTTCATATTTATAAGCATCACAAAAAGCAAATTGTACAACAAAACTAGCTAATCTTCAGTTTGTGAAACTGCTTAAATATGTGAGCCACGTGTGTAAAACACACAGTAATTTGTAGTTCTGCTGCCTTGGTCTCAGAATTTCCATGTGTTAAAAGTTTGGAGCTGGAGATCAATTAACCACAACTCAGAATTGCCTTGAAGCTTAAAAACCAGCAAAGCACAAATCAATATTTAATTTGCAGCCAGTGCAGGAGTTAAAAATGTATCAGAAGCAATGCATATATTGTATATTATAAACCCCCAAATGAAATAAATACCAATGTGCACTTTCAACGGCCTCAGCAATTATAACCTCTGAATATTTCAATGTGATTTCTTTTAATGCCTCACAATTTTAACAAGAAAATTTGGGACAACCACCCCATTTAAGCTACAAATGGTTCATGTGTACAATTACATGCATAATCCAAAAAATCCAAACCCACATTTTTTCCTGCATATTTTTCTTTCTATCACAAGGAATAAAGTAGGCTTGAAGATGTTTCCTTGTCCTTGGACTGCTCACATCCCGACTGCTCCTCTCTTTCAAATTCCTGCATTCTTCAGAAATTTGATACAGCAGGCAAATCCAGACATGCCCTTGCTTCAGAACACATTTTAGATAATTTTAATGATACGAGAGAACAGTGAAAATAAAAAATTGCAAAGTTACCAGGATTTCATGAAGAGACTGTGTGTGACCTCAATTAGTCATCAGCTACACAGAAAACATGGATGGTGCAGAGATGAAAACACGATTAACTGAACTGGGACAACCTGCAAAAGTTTTGCATTGCTGCCACTTAAGGTGGCTGAGAAAAATAACAGGTTCTGCCACCCCAAAAGCAACTAGAGTCTTTCGTCCAGTTTCTATAATTTCTAGAATTATCTCTCACTTCTGAGAGCAAAACTTGGAGAGCAAATAAACTAGAGGCAAAGCTTTGGGTCCTTCCTACAAATTGCTTTTCTAATATCCACACGTTCACACTAATTCTTCTTGAAAAACTATTTAAAAAAAAACAACAGGGAAAAAAAGTACATTCTAAATCAACAAATTTAAACTCCATCTAACTCATCAAAATAACACAGAAAGTAGTTTTTCCTGACAGAGGTACTTCACAGTTCAGATGCAAGCTTAGGGATTAAATATTTTCTTTAAAAATATAAACCAGGTGAGGAATTTGAATGAAGTTGACTATGGAGAGCCATCCAGTGGAATACAACCCTCCTTCCCTGACTCAGTACTCCTATGCTTTGCCCACTTAAAAATCAGGGGATGCAGAACTTCCATCAGAAAAGCACTAGATGCCAAGAGCAATTAACTCTGTATTTGTGCATTTTGGCTGCTTTTTAAATCTGTGGTGCTCCCCTGAATAGGGGCATCCCAAATTTTCTTTGCATGGCAATACCTTGAGTGGGAGGTTGAGATAAAAAAGCTAAACCAGCATCTTCTGACCTGTATTTCTCTCACCGGTTGTGGACAGAGATTGCAGTGATGGCCGCAGCATTCTGTGCAGGTGTATGGATTTAGGAATTCAGAGACCATCAGGACATTAAGCAGTGTAGCTTTTTGTTTTCCTCATGTCCTTCTTTCTCCTTTACAGGAGGGAGAGCTGCATTTAGGTTATGTTTTCAGAGCTAAGTGTTTATTCTCAAAAGCAACACCAAAATCATTAATTCCTTGTATTAGGATTTGGCGATTTTTATATCTCTGGATTTAATATAGAGCTCTTAAGCTTTCCCTTCAAAAAATAGCAGAGTGAGTGGTGAAAGTTTCACACCACATATGTCTACAGACACATAACACACACCCCCAAAGCCAATCTCCCAGGTAGCTCTGGATTGGCTTCTCTTCAAACCTTATTAACAGCAAAACTCTGAAGTGAAGCCCAGATTTCAGCACCATCAGATGTCCTGTTCTTCACTGACTACTTACATCCACGTAAGACCTCCTGAAGGAAGAGGGCCTCAAATTAAAAACACAAAGCCACCCAAAAAACTCTCCCCCCACAAAAACCAGATGCCAAAGTCACTGTTTAAGACCACCTTCATTTAGGGTCACACCTGTTTGGGATTTAGCACAGGGCAGATGCACAAGGCTCTGGCTGGATACAAATACATCCTGTGCTTAGGAATGTTTTTTAAGGTATCAGAGGAAGATTAATACATAGTCTTTAACACCACACAAAAAGGAGGTGCAAGTTTAACACCCTGTTTGCTTGGGGATTTTTCCAACCCAAAAATTGTTATGCAGAGGCTCCTAAGGTAAATTATTCACCAACTCAAATTTCTATGTAAAGTGACTTTAAGGGTCAGCACACATTAAAGGCATAGGAATACAACCGGAATTGCTCTATTTAAAGTAAGTAGCATACAACACAATTCAGACTCCCAGGAATATTACTACCAAAAAAGTAACGTGAAAAGACTTGCAGAAACAGGGAAAAGTATAATACTCATGTATTTTAACAATTAGAAAAAGCCTATTGTTCCTTTTGGACATCGCTCTGGGAGAGATCAGTTAGAATAATGGTGTAGGCTGGAGGAAGAACTCCATGATTCCAGCTGCCCCAGTTCCTTGAGGCCTTAAAACTCCCCATAATTCTGCCAAGCTTTTATCACTCTGTCCTGAAAGTTCAGCTGAGTAGACTGATCCTGAAAGAGGGAAATGACAACGCAGCCACCTGCTTACAATACAAACAAAAATAACCTGGAATGCCAAACTTGGAGTCCTGTTGACAACCATGACTTTTTAAAGTGCCCTTTTGCTCAGCACAATCTAAATACTATTTTACTAAAATAAGAAATGACCTTTTTTTTTAATGGGAATCTCAGTCAGGAATTTAAAGGCTGCACCTTCCACAGCACAGCTGAGAGGGGACTGTTACAATACACCTTCCATGTGTTGTTAAAGGGCAGCATTTCAGTGGTACCTGAACAGCTCTTAACTCCTGCCAGGGGATTAAGGCTCCCTCTTGGTACAGAGCCTTTCATCCCATTTAATGTGCTCATTTTCAGGGGCAGTTACACACTCTTACTGCCTTCTCCTGTTCTCCTCATCTTCCTTAACAAGGCAACACTGCCCAAGCTGTGTTTGTCTGGACTCTTGACAGGGAATTCAAGTTGCCTGCTTTTATTCTTGCTATGGAAAAGAGAGCACTGATTCACAGCTACTGGTCAGAAACAAAGAAAAGAAACCACACCACTTCTGAGAGTTGCCTGTTCAATACCCAAGACAACAGTATGTGTGGGCAGCACAACATGTGATAAGAAATAAGCCACTATTTCTGCTAATTCTGGTTACTGTTAATGGATTTAATAAAATTCAAGCCCATGAAAACACAGCGTTGTTTTAAAAAATAGTTTTTAAAAAAATAGCATCTAAAGAATGATGATGAATTAGGGAGGTTTATGTAACTCAAGGAATACAGAACCAAACCAAATGACCTACAAGCATGGAGGCATCAAGGGGAGTCAGGCTGATTGGAAAGGTTTTATACTGAGTGTTCACATACAACAGATGTGTCTCACGAAGGGAAATCATCACATCAGAGGCTTTCAAAACTACCCCATGATTCTCCACCAGCTCTACAACTAGGCAAAAATAACCAGCCCTGCATAAACAGAATGAGATATACCAGCAAGACAGTAATACCACAGAAAATCTGGAGGGTTTAGTGAACCAAAAGGTAAAAAGAAGTATTGACATCCCTAATAAATAGCAAACAATATTATGTTAACACTTGTGAACAAGGTGTGCCAAACACAAGGGAGCCAAGTAATGGTTTCACTTTATACAGTGCTGATAAGGGCTAAGGCAAAATATCAGGTCCCTTTTCAAGCACAGCACAGTATTAACAAGCCCTGAATTTCCTGAGGAGTGGAATTCCTGCCTCCCAGGCACTGCTAATTAAAACACCTCTCAGGAAGCGAACTCGAGCCCACTTGCCTTCAGAGGAAGGTCTCCATGAATGTCTGCCAGGAAATAACCCAGATCCTCCCCTCACACAGCACACACAGACCAACCCTGGCAGCCCTGGGCTTGTCACTTGCTGCCTATCAAGCTGGACGATACTTTTTTCCCCATTTATTTTATGCCTTGCCAGTACATTTGAACTCACTGATGTTCCTTTTCTTGTAAGGACACTCATTATAACCTGCCCCGCAACTACAGCTCAAGATGCTACAGCAGTAACAAACACTATCACAAAAGGAAAGAAGCAGCCTGGGAAGCCTCACTCAGTTTTAAAGGTAAAAAATGAATATTTTCAAACCTTGATTTGAATTAAGTAACAGCCAGTACAGACCTCAACCCATTAACCAAAATACAGGATCAAAGGACAATAATACATTACCGGTTAGCAAGTGAAGTGTTCTAAAAGAAACAGAGCTACAAACTCTACTGCAAGCTGTAAATATCATTATTTAAATCTGCCACTTGCACAGCCTGGAAAGGAGCAGCAGCAGCATTGCATGGCCATCCCTGGCATCCCCACAATGTGCTGCCACAGTCCACGCAAGTCACAGTACAAAGCAGTGCTACTTACAGAGTCAGACTTTGTTTTCTGAATTTACACTTCCCTTTTCACGTTTACCAGAAGGGCAAACAACCCAAACAAATACAGAAAACCTTTGTCACCTCCAGAGGGAGGACTAAAGCTCAACTTCATTCTACCTCAATAACATATTCCAAGATAATCCAGACAGGCTGAGGGTTTATTGAACTCCACTGAGGGATGAGACAAATTAAAGAGAATATCACAAGCACTGAAACTTATTTCCCCCAGCCCACTTACTTCTCTGTAGGAGACAAACAGTTGCTCTGGGGACAGGCTGAGGAGTATCAGCTATGCCAAGGGGATGGAGCTCAGAAAGGCATCAGGCACCACATGAAGTGGTTTGTGCTCCCTACATCCAAGTTTATTGCTTTTAAAGCCCTGGTGGTGCCTGTCAGCACAGACAGAGCACAGAGCCCTTCACAGGAAGGGCCCAGCCAGAGGGAAGAGCATGTTCTGTACCCAACTCACACACGTGCAAGCCCAGCCTGCCTGGAAGGAGCTGAAGTTTATCATAACTTTGGTGGCAAAGTAGATCTTTTTCCAATGACCCCGAAGTCCAGAATAACAAACCAGCCAGCAATCCCGGCAAAATTCCACTTCCAGAAGCCAGGAGGAGCTATAAGCATGTAGGTGTTACTGGCAAGGAACAACATCCATTAATTAGCTTTACACTTGAGAACTGAGTGCTTGTTCTGTACACTTTTAAGTGCCAAGTGAAATCTTTTGAAACAGATTTTGTATCAAGAAAGGAGAAGCCCTGCGTGTATTAAAATGAGATTACACGTATAACATCCAAAATACACAAAAACCCACAGGGATGTGTTTCTAACTATAACAGATAAAAAAGAACACTTGTTTAAATACAGTGTGGCAATGGAGAAATTAGTGTTATGCTCGATACAACAAGGTTTCTCACCAAATACTAGTCTCATTCCAGCTGAAATAAAACCATGAAGTTGGAAAGCACCTGAAGTCACCTGCAGTGGAGATACAATCCAGACAACATCTTTTGGAAGCTGCTTCTCAGGTGGAAGTGCTGGCACCACCTGCTGTCAATGGCTGATCATCTTTGAAATCACACAGAAAGTAAATGTAAAATAACACACTCTCTTATCTACAGAATGCCTGCACCAATTCCATACTCAAACACTTTCCTGAGGAGTAAGCCAGAATTATAAACCTAAACAGAACTGCTGCTCAGAATCCCTTCCTATTGCTCTGTGTCTTCTGTATGCACTAATTAAGAATCACAGAATTATTTTGGTTGGAAAAGACCTTTAAGAGCATTGAGTCCAACAGTTACCCAGCACTGCCAAGGCCACCACTAAACCATGTCTCCAAGAGCCACATCTACAGGTCTTTCAAATGTTTCCAGGGATGGTGACTCCACAACTGATCTGGGCAGCCTGTTCCAGTGCTTGACTGCACTTCCAATGAAGGAATGGTTCCCAATATCTAAACTAAACCTCTCCTGCCTTGATACCTGGGAAGTCAATCATAATGTCAAGTAATTTCAGGTGCTGTTCGAATCAGCGAGAGCTCTGCCTTAGGTGCAAATTTTAAATGTTGCAACCAAAAAAAGGCCTTTTTGAGCAGGGACCTAAAACTGAAACCTTTCATCCTAAGTTCTGTCGCCCCATCCATCACGAGATGAATGGGTGAAGCCAGCACTACCACAGCAAACTTAACAGGGAAAAATCCATCCTGTAAGAGGAGGCTTGAACACTGCCATGGATAGACAGGGATGTTTTGGGACCAAACAGGTAGTGGCTCTGTGGAATAAACTATGTGATCACATAATGGAAAGACCAGTGTGATACAGGCAAAAGTTTGGTTTTTTGCAATACAAATGCAAGGCTTAAGATAACAGTTTACAAAGCAGCTGGATAAGCAAGAGATGCAGTACACCTTTTCTGTCATTCCCACTAGAACTGTCATTCCAGTATCTGCAAATACAACATCACTCTGAAAGAGTAAGTAGCACTAATCTCCTGCTCCTCCCAAATCCCCAGCCAGAAAAAAATTTACAGATTTCAACATAAACCTGACAAGTCAGAAGTACTTGCAATGTATGTTTAAGACGTTTTTTCACTGTTTCCTCTTACTCTACACTGTATTTCACAGCCTTGTTATTCACTGGGCTGGTTTTCTATAAAGTCTTATCTAGGCAGGTACTGCAAGGTATTTACTTAACAAACTAATAAATACTTGGTTGTCATGGTTTGACCAGGATATGACTCACTTGGAACCACATATTCCGGAGAGCAAATGGCTTCAGTTCACCAAACATACAAGTGTGCTTTTTTGCTTAAGACATCACAACACTCAGAGCTGTTCCTTTCAAAAAGGCCAAACAAAATTAAAGGAAGCACAAAAAAACCCTTGAAAACACAAGTCTGATTTGTAGGTTTTTACATGTGATAAACTGAAATGGAGCCTGTCTTGCTCCCACCATCCCCCCCTCCTTGTTTTCTAGATTTCCCACACCAAGTTTTTCATGCTCAGAAAATATTTTTCAACTGTCTGGGTTTCCATCTGAATCATGAGTCAGAATTAACATGAGACAGAAAGCGACAAATTTTAGTCTTAATTGATAAAACTATCAGCAGTGGTGCTTTTTGTTCCAACTGAAATACTTTGGGTTTTTTCCAATTTAAGTGACGAAAAGGAAGACCGTTTTTTAAACCATTCAACTTGTTCTTTGGAGTGGTGAGAAGAGATGGAATGCCTTGGAAAAACTAATTGCATAATATAAACAAACATCATCCCCTATCAGGAGAGGGAAGAGAGAAATTGGAAAGGAGAAACAATGAGTCACCACAAACTTGAAAACTGAAGCTTTAAGAAAGGCGGGCTGCATCCAGAGCACTCCTAAAGTGAACTACTGAAAAATAAAGATATCTGCCCCTGCAAATTTAGACAGTCAGGGGTCACTAAATGACCTCTGCTGATTCCTGTAGATGAAAATATGGATATAAGATCTCAGTCTGAAGTCCCATTCATGTGAAATGCAATCAGCCACATCTCCTCTGTTCTTCAATGCATCACAGTCCAGGCAAGAACATTAATGAATCTCAAACAGGTGATATCCAAGTTTTACATGAAGGCAGCCACATCCACAGGTTAGATCCAAAAGTGGTCTTGAAGAAGTAGGAGATAAATTTTTTGGCCAACAAAACTGAAGCAATAGGAAAAAAAATAATGTAATACAGGCTCCCAAACCACCAAGCACAGGACAGGTCGTAGAAAGGGGGAGGGAAACAAACCACAAACAAAAAAGAGAATTCAACAAGTTATTCTAGCCACACTTAAATGTAAGAATACTCCAAACATCCATATGTATCAACAGCAATAAAAGCTGAAGTCAGAAATACCAACTACACTGAGGATTAAACCTGAAGTCTGCAAACATAACCATTCACTCTGGGAAAAGGGGGAGTGTCACAAGGAATCAAAAAACCAGGGAGACCTGGAATAAATTCCTGTAGGACAATAAATCCTGTGCCTGTAACTTCTCTACTCATGCTTACAGCTAATTACTTCAGAATAGGCCAAGTACCCCTACTGCAAAGATTTTGCCCTAAGACAAATTTTTTTGTGTGTACAACAGCACAGCAGAACATGAGAATAGAGAATTATTAACATTTTGCTTCAGAAGCAGCACGTGGGACTGGTCAGACAATTTCCAGCTGAAGGGTTCTGGCAGGTGAGAAGGGACCCAGGCACCACAAACAGGCTGCCAGAGAAAGGAGGCTCAGAGAAAAACACAAACCAAGAAATGCTGCTTTAGTACCCACTGTTCAACAATCAGGATTTTCGACAATAATTACAAGAAAGAGCAACGAAAAAAAATCTCAGCTTGAAGCTGTTTCACCCAGAATAAACCCCTGTGTGACAGTGAAATCACTGGCTGTGGCACATACCTTAGGTGGACTTTCCAGCTCTCAGCAGCAGGTGTTCAGTACAGGATGAAACATGAAATCTGAAATAGAATTGAATCTGAATTAGAATTAGAATCTGAATTCTAATCTGAATTAGAATTTAGAATTTTAGAATTTATTATTTTCTTAAATAATATCAAAGTAGTCAAATATCCAAAAAACTGGAATCTAAATAACTAATATCTTGTTTTGAAGACAAGATAAACTTCCTAAGGAACAAGCTGCAGAATACATCTTACTTTGCAAGTGAAGATTATTTATCTGGAAGTCTTTAGAAAAAATCCCAAACAAATCATATTTAAAAAATAAAACACAAAACAAATTTGTAGAAGTAGAAGCCAGAGACTTACACCTGAACTCAAAACAGACACCTCACAAAGCAAGTTGCCCAAAATCCTGTTGGTCTCTTGACAGTAAACTAAAAATTTCACAAGTTATATGGACTTGATGTTTTGAAGAAGGGTTAAAGGATTCTGAAGTGAACCTTCAACATTTTTAACATAATGGCAACAACAATTAAGTGAGTATTGAAAACCCTGATGAGTGATTCAAAACATGAGCAGCATCCAGATCTAGAATTAGAAAGTGCTTCCCTGGAAAATAAAAAAAAGTGTG
This sequence comes from Serilophus lunatus, assembly GCA_013399895.1. Classification (NCBI taxonomy): domain Eukaryota; kingdom Metazoa; phylum Chordata; class Aves; order Passeriformes; family Eurylaimidae; genus Serilophus; species Serilophus lunatus. The sequence goes on from VXBA01001571.1 coordinate 708,341, forward strand.
TGGGAGGAACCAGTGAAAAGCATTTACTTCCTCAGGGTCTGAGAATCACAGGGCAGCCAAGCAAGTAACAAACACAGATATTGCCCAACACACACACACATAATGCACCAGTTGTGATTTTGTCCCTTGAAGAGAACAATCCACCTGAAAGAATTCCAGAGCCATGGAATTTAGCCCTGGGTTTGCTACTTTGCTGGTTGGTTTTGTTCTTTCGCCTTTCAAACCAATATATACAAAGGCAGTACCAGGAGAAACCCCAGGCTTCCATATTGTGCACTTAAAACTGGATTTCTAATAACTGGTCCTCAAGCTTTATTCCCATTTTCCCCACATATAAAGGCCACCAAAAGATTTCTGCACGATAATCTGATAAATACATAAAATTAAAATAATCTCTGTACAGTTTAAGTGTTCATCTAAACTATAATAAACTGAAAAAAAAACCACACAAAAAACTTGAACTCCTACACAAAAGCTAAAAAAATAAGTCACAGACTTACTGAAAGACACATCCATATCACGGGGAAAAAAATCACCAAGAACTAGAACTGCTTTTGTGGTGGCACTGCCTGAAATACTGATTTTATAGCTATCAGAGAATCTGCTAAGTCAGAGTGCTGTCCCATCATCTCTGCCAGGCTGAGTGGGAAGGGACAGCTTTGCCCCAGCATCACCTCTGCCCTGGGTGTTTTTATGGAATTAGTTGTGACTTGGGGCAATCTGTGGGAACACCAACAATTAACACCACGAGAACACCACGCAAATCCTTTATGAAAAGGGAAATTGCTCATGAGACTTTCTCAGACTGAGAAACCCACGAGGTTATTGATCAAACTAAAGGTGTTTTTCTGATAAGGCAAAAGCTACTTTTAATTTCCAAGGCCCACAGTAACGACCTGGGGAGTCACATCATCAGCACCCTTCGAACACTTGCTAAAATAATTGTGTGTGATACCAGTGGGACTTACAAAAAACCATCCAAAATGTACCAAACCTCAAATACCAGAAAAATATTATTTTAATTGCTGAGGCATCAATAATGCAAACACTTACAGGCATGTTAAATTTTCCACACAAGTTATCCCACTGATTTTCAATAGACCCACCCATGTGTGTAAAATTCAGTGTACAAATGCAGGGCACTGTGATGTGATTTGATGTTGGACAGAGGACAGATAAAGGGCCTCTCGTTTGCTCATTAGCTGCTGAGAGAGGAACACAGGCAGAGATGATCCAAACACAGAATTTTTTTCAAGTCCTTTACACCAACACCCTTTTCCAGGCTCACCTTCCCAACACTTGTTGTCACAGGTTACTTACTGATCTACTTGGTTTATCAGTTACTGAGGAAGCAGGTGGTGACAAGAATTCTCCTGTGCTCAACTCAAGTCCAACCAGTTGCAACACTTAAAAAAAACCCAATTAGTCTCATTCCAATAGGGATAAAATGCTGAAAAGCTTCTGGAGTGCTCAAAAGGAGATTAAATGTTAAAAATGGTTTGGCCTAAACAAAGTATTGTGGTTTTGTTTTGATTTTTTGTAAAAAAAATAGATCTATGTATCTTACAAAATAGTTCTTTAAAGCAGAAAACCCCAAAAACATCTGCTCAGGGGAAGGAAAAAAAAAAAGAAGTGAGGGAGATTTTTCAGAGCTTTTGTAATTTCTCTTTCTCCACAAGGGAAAGGTTTTCAATAAAGTGACAATATTTAAATATTCAATTTAACAGCTTTTTGTGGTGGAAAACTTACTCCCTTTTAGACTTTTTCCGACTGGCTCTAAGTCAGTGGATTTGTTTCCTTATCTTGTCCTACCTGGTTTTCAATTAGAAGATAAAGCACCTTACCAGTAGATCTAGAAGTCCACATACATGGCCTGAAATTTTAAATTTGTCTTCCAGTATCATTCCGTTCCCTCTCCAGTTTGCCTTCTCCACCAAGCACACCACCAAGCCACTAGACAACTACTAGTACTCAGAATAAAAACCTTAAAATATCTTCTAAGCATAGAGCTTGTTCCTCAGCTTCTGCGTGTTTTCAGCCACCTTCAAAGCTGTCTGATCAAACCCTTCAAGAAAATGTTCTTTTGACTCTTCACACCCAAATTCCTGCCCTTACAACCCTCTCCCAGACCCCTCACTCGTTTCAACACAGCAATTGAGGACCTCAAGCTTCACAAAACTAAAGATGGAACATTAAAGACCAACATGACTTGTTTCCTTTCCCTCTCATAATTCTGATTTGCAGCAATAAACCAAATAAAATTTATGCATTGCAACATTTTTATCCTTATTTGATCGTTTCAGCCTGGTCTCTAATGCCCCTTTAGCACTACAGGAAGTCAAAAGAAAACTCCAGACAGAGTTTGTCACAGACAAAAAAACCCCACCCTCCAAAAGCTTTGACAATGCAGGGAAAGAACAGGAACAGCAACTGGACACGAGCAGTTTTGAAAAAACATAGTCTGGATAAATGTATGCATTTAGGACACAAGGCAATGGGAAGGTAATAGGGGGAGCTCAGATTGAATATCTGGAAGATGTTCTGGACAGAGAGGGTGGTTGGTCACTGGAACAGCCTCCCCAGGGAGTGGCCACAGCACCAAGCCCATCAGAATCCAAGGAGCATCTGGACAACTCTCTTAGAGTTTAGTTTTAAGCAGTGCCACAAGGAGCAGAAAGTTGGACTCGATGACCCCTATGGGTCCCCTCCAACTTGAGATATTCTATGGCTCCAGCTCTTCCACATCTCCAGCAATGAGCACAACAGACCTGCCTGGACCACTTCCAGCAGCAGCAGCAGCAGCAGCAGCAAAACCACACCTATGGGAAAGAACAGTGGACACCTGAAGGACACATCTCATAAAGCAAAATTTGGAAGATTCACTGGACACAAACAGAGCCCAAGCACGTTACCCCAAAATACACCCACATATGGCCACTGTCAGCCACACCACTGGCTGTTCTGCAGAACCTTTTAACCAGATTGTTGTAACTTAACTGCGGAAAGGCAAACTTCACCGAGACCTCAATTCCACATCACATTAAAGTCACACACACACAAAAAATATCCCACACTTAATATCCCCTCCTTTCCACAAAAGCCATCACACAAAATCTGCTATGAAGACACAGGTTTAACAGCACAGAACACAAGTTCAACAGCACGCTTAAAACTGCTGTAACACAGCCCCAGCCCCAAAAACTATCCTATTTCAAGCGACAGCTGTGCATTGAGTACTCACATTATGTGCACATGGGCACCACTCTGCCCCTCCCCACTCCCTCTGCCCCTGCTCCAAATCCTCCCTTCAAACTCACCACTTTCATCTTCTCTTTCCAAAACTGATCCTGTCTCAGCAACCCACAAGGTCATGCCTTGTTTTACTACTTCTAATAACTTCAAGAGCAAGGTATTAAAGGAAATGTGCTTTATGTACATTTATTTTCACAACTCGCTGCTGTCCTCACCCTTTCTGTACTTCCACCCTCTGATCCCTTCCCGGGTATAACATGACCAGTGCTCCCACTCCCAACTGAGAATTCTGGGGTTCAGTATCTATTTCAACAAAGGCTTTTTTGAAAGAACCAACTTCAGTGCAATCCACATTTATCTCCAAAAAGCCACACAGATAAATACATTACAGAACTCCAGAACTTGTTTCCTAGGAGGGGGAGCTCTGTTGAGATTGTGAAACAGTTTAAAGGTTTTGTTTGCCTTTAAGAGAATAAAAAGCTGATTCAGTTGTAAAACGAAGCCAACGATACACACTCTCTCCTGTCTTGAAGAATTCCCTCTCCTGCTCTGATGAAAGGACAGCAAGGCATAAAACTGGCTGTTGAAAGCCCAGGAACAGCGTGAGAGGAGCAGCTCTGTTGTCACACAAAGGAACTGCCCCCCCCTTGCTGAGGCTGAATAAGCAGGGGGTTGTAGCCTCTGACACAACCAAACTTTTGCTTCATTTAAATCCCCATCTGAGAATTAATCATCTGTGCTGCACACCATCTTCTTCTAAAGGGGCCTAATCTTCCACAGAAATTCACTTGGCTGTCTAATAAATTCACGTCGCTAACAAATTTCCATCAACAAGGGAATAAAATCCAGAGTATTGAAGCTTGATTTCTTATACAAATGGAATACTGACACAAACTCCAGGCAGGAAATGGAAGTGTATTTTGTGTTATGCCCCACTCTTCCTTTTGACTCCACTCCTTGACTTTACAGAGGTTCTGACTGATATTTTTGCTTCCATTCACAATCCCAGAAATACAAGTACTAAACTCAATCTAATATTCACAAAGCATTCAAGAGGAGACTGTGCCAGAATATTCCCCACAGAGAAGCACATTCCACATACTTTTCCCCCCTATTTCTCTTATAAACTTCAATGCTTAAACTGCACCATCAAAATACGTGGGCAAAATAGAAAGAATATTATTCACTGATGGAAATGGATTGATTTTTCCTGATAACCATTGACTGATATGTCTAAAACAATTCCTATGCCTGTGCACTAAGAAAAACAGGAACACTCCTTGGAGGAGATCTCTCTGCCACCAGTCAGAATCCCAAAATTTACAGAAGCCATGTTCAGCAAAAAATCCACATGAATCTGAAATTGCCAGATTATGCTGACAATGAAGATTTGGTGTGTAATCTGAGCAGGTGTTTTTATAACTGATTAAACAGAATTTAATACAAATTATGAGAAAGAGACCTCCCTTGGCCTCTCCACCACACAGGGGTTTTCTTAGCTCGTGTTTAGTTCCCCAAATCACAGCAAGCAGCTTCCAAAAGTTCATACGTGTTGGACAGATGCACTCTTAGCTTCACCTTTTAGAATAAAAGCTCCTTGAAAACTCAGATGCAGCACTGAAGTGATAATTTCAGCAGCTCCTGCCCCTAATTTTTAACACAGTGATTAAAAAGCTACCAGATCCATGCATTTACACTTCCATAAGGATCACCTCAAATGCACATTCCTACAATACATTACTTAATTCTGTTGCCCAGTATCAGTGACTTACTCCTTTCCACGACAAAATGCTGAGAAACCAACTTTAAATCTGACTTTAAAATAGATTCATTTGAGTTATGATTAAGAGGAAGCCCAGTGGTACAACATAAAAATACAAACTATGATATTGAAAAGTGAAAGACTGACAGAAGAAGGAAGTATAATCAGCAGAAATTCCTGTTATTCTGAAATCAAATTTATCTGTAACAATACATTGTCATTGATTTAAGGGCAATACTAAAAGGAATAAGAAGGCTACTTTATTGACTTGCTGCACACTTGACAATCCTGCATGTTTTCTTCTATGAGATCTTTAAGGATGTGAAAAAATGGCAGTTTATGAGTCTGTTTTCCAAGGCACACCTTGGCAACATCTGCATCCACAGAAGAACATGACAATTCCATTTACAGAAAAGTTCTCTCTCTGACCTTTAAAGTCTTCCGCAAAGGAAACAGAAGCTTCTTTGCCTACAACAGACCCACATTAAAGCTGCAGAGTCTCAGGCCACAGCTGTCAAGGTACCAGGGAGGACCTGGTTACAAGGACTGAGAGAAAACCCTCAGCTGCTGGGGTTACTGCCAACTACCTTTGGATTCTTACTACATACTGGACATAACAAACCCACATTCTTCACCTGTTTGCATCACTGAAATCAGTGCTGGAGTTCACCTTGTCAAGCTGCTGCTCCAGAGATAGGAATAAACAGCATTCCCTGACAGATGTCCAGTTCATTCCTAAAGACTGGCAGGGCCTGGGCCTCTCCTTAATCTATTCCAATGGTTTGTTATTCTCAGCATTAGAAATCTTCCACTCCAAGTAACCCACCCAAGTCTCTGTCCTATGATTTAAGTCAAATAATTCTCACTCTAGTCACCATAATCCTTTATCTTCTTCATCCCTGTAGCAGCCTAATGCACAGGAATAACTTAAGACTACAAGGAGATAAGAAGTTAACTTCTTAATTTGTTCAGTTCTTGGGTGTCTTCTGCTACTGGAAACATTCAGAGGACAGGAAAACCCTTTCCAATGTCCAGTGGCCAAAACTCAATACAGGATTTTAAGTCAATGTACTGGAGCATTTCTTTTTCTGCACCAGCAGAACAAGGTTAACCACCAACTAAGCACCTCTCAACCTGCACAGCCCAGTTTATTCAACCCTTGCAAGGCATTAAAAGCCTGTTTTGAGCAGCCATTTGAACAATAAAATTCAAAATACACTAAACACAGAGTAGGAACAGAGGCTGCAGAGCTGAAAACAGCCAGCTTTGTGATTTATACAAACTGAAGTGGAAATGACAAGATAATTAATAAACCGACTGAAATCTAGAAGCCTCTAGGATATAGTGCTTAAGCCTGAAATAGAAAATGAGAGCTGATAAAAATTCAGAATTACTTCTTTAGCTATTAATTAACAGCGTTCCCATAATGGAGCTGTTAACAGCAGAGTAAGGACTGAAACTGTAATTTGTAACATTTGCAAAGAGCTTCACTGCAAGTGAGAGACGGGGACATGTCAGCAGGGTGTGAAGGCTGGCAATGCGAAACCACTTAAAAATGTAACAATATCAAATAGCTCTCATGCAATTAAACACGGAACTTAAGAGACTAAACCCCTCCAATTTCTGGCTCATTCCCTGGGACCTACAATTTCACACACGTATTATCAACCAGCCTTTTCTCTACCCTACCCATAAAATAAAATGGATTTAATTCAGGGAATGCAGCTCTCAGTGAGGCATTATGAGGGGTAACAAGCACCCTGACAGTGAATTAACTGCAGTGGCCGTGCCAAGGCTCATTCCAAGGGCTGTGATGCCAAATTAAAGGAACAACTTGGATCCAACGCCACGGTTTCTGCTCCGTGTGATGGGCACTTCAAAGCCCTCCACAGAAAGCACCTCAGAACTGACATGTCTTGTTCTGCCCCAGGTTCACTGTCCTTACCTAAAAGGGGAATAAACCACAGCACAGCAGCTGCATTAGTTCAACCACCAAAACTAAAAGAAGAAGCCACAGAAGAAATAGAAACAAAAATCAACTTCCGATTCTGCGGTCGCGTCGGTGTTTCCCATTTCTCTGCACCACTGGTTGACAAAACCAGAGTTGCTGGGCAGGGAAGGCCCCGGGCAGTGGCCAAAATACAAGAATACCTCTATCATGTTCTGGAACTTACAGGGAGGAAGGAGGAGAAAGGGAGGTAAGGACAAACACCAAGTTAAAAGTGGGAATTTCGTCTCTTTACGAATAGTTGGAACAACCGAACAATGAAGGTACCTGTTACACTTCACTCCTGTGTGCCACTGCCCAGGCTGGGAAATCCATCATGAAGAATGATCTCTGCCTTTGAACAGCTTCTACTACAGAAAAGCAGCAAAGGGGATCAAGGAGGAGCTGAAACCTGAGGTACACACAGGCATAAAAGAAACACAAGAGCATTCAGTCGCCAGCAAAAGGAATTTCTGCCTGAAAAGTGTATTAGGAACAGCAGGGTAAAAAAACTGGTAAACAGCTTGGTTGGTTAACCAAAAATAAAAAGGAACTGTGCTCTTTTAAACTCTTTTTTTCTTCTTTCTATATTAACCTTCACTTGCAAAAAGTGAGCAATAAAAATTCCAGTATTCTAAACCAGAACACAGGCAATTTTCTCCTCTAAGGACCCGAAGATTAGAACTGCCTAGTTCAAAAAAAACCAAGAAGAGATACCTATGTGCAAATAAGAAAGTGGCAGCAGATTTTATGTTTCCATGCTCTCTTTAGTGGAAAAAAGAATTTAAAAGATTGCCTAAAATCAGTAAGACGAAATTCTCTTTTGAAGATCACAGAATTCCTGAATCTCAAAGCTGCAGAGTATTACTGAGAACAAACCTGCCTCAGCCTTCACATTGAGCATAAAACCTACAAAACCCAGGATGAAACAGGTATTGACTGATGTAAATCTCCGCTGCTGGGTGTAACTCTGACACTGGGAATTGTAAATCTCCCACTAGTACCTTCAGCAGCAGTGATGTTGAAGGCACTGCTAGGAAATTATTTATCAAATGCTGATGGAGCTTTATTTACTGGCTACTGTACATCCCATGGACTGTATCAGTAAACACCCCATGAGGTGTGAAAGGCCTGGGAAAGGAAGAAGGCACCTGCACTCACAGCTACAAAATGTGGAATTTAACTCATTCTGAGCTTCTGCTAAACTGGACTTATGGTACTCCCTTGCAAACTAATTACTGGCAGCAAGAAAAAAGGAAAGGGCAGCAACTTCTCTGTCTCTTAAAAAATATAAATTAAAAAATAAATCATCTGCTGCTTCAAATCCTTCCCAGGAACTTCAGTGGGACTGAAGGAAAAACTACCTCTGCCTTCCAAAGACACTTCAGAGGCTCGGATCCTCTGCTCCCTCTGCCCTCCCCCAACCCAAACCAAAGGAAAAGCAGGAATTGCACATTTTCACGTGTGGGTAAACAAGGCAAGGTCAGGCTGAGCTTTGGCAGCAGGAAACAGGAGCAGCTCCGAGTCAGCAGAGCCCTCTGACCTGCTCCTCACAGTCCCCAGCACAGGGAACAGCTCCGGGCACTTTTTCCCCCTGCAAAGGCAGCAGTTTAAACACTTGACACGGGCACTGCCTAAATGCCTCCAAATTTATTGTTCATCACACCTGGGATGAGAGCAGAGGCACAGAATATGTCATGTCCCTCTGCTGCCTGCAGGACACTGGTGCCCACGTTTTGCTCACACACTTTTGGGCAAAGGAAATTAGTCCAGGGTCTTGAAATGAGTTAAATTACAGTTCCATGGGCAGGAAAAGGGTCAAGGTTAATCCTGAGGCTTAACTCTACACTGACCTATATTGCACTCTATCTAAAGTTGGAGCCCAGCAGCAAAAGGAAACTGAGTTGAGTGTTTGTCAGGTCCCCTTCCCAGAGGGGAAGAAAAACAGTAATGCTTCCATGAAATGGGGAGCTAAAAAAAGCTACTTTAAGCTCTTCCATATGCCCCTTCTACATTAAAAACTGTAAAAAAAGGGCAGAGGAAGAATGGCAGAGTCAGAGAGCAGAAAAAAGTCACAGGAGACAAAAGAAATCCAATCCAGGAGAGCTTTACCAGAACAGCCACGCAGAGCTGAGGAAAATTTAGATGCACCCACAATTCACAGATGGAAGTGACTCAGATGGTCCCCAACAAAGCCTGCTGCCTTCAGCATTTGTTCTTTACCTCTCCCTTTTCGATTTTCACTCGACACAAGTTGCATTCAAACCTTTCACGTCGGATTCCAGAAACTGCTTTGCAATTTCTTCTTAATCAGCGCACCCCTGCCACCACCACTGCTCCAAAATCTCCACATTTCAAGCACAGAAAGCATCAGTTGCTCTGGTTCTCCTGACACCCCAAAACTGTTTCTTCCACACACGACTGCCTGTGTCAGCTCCTCAACACCACATCCCCCTGATGTGCTGAAAGGCACGTGAACTGCTAAAATTTGCAAGGGGATGTTTGGAAAGCTCCCCCACACCTGGGCGATCACAGCTGTCTCTCTGGGGTTTGCTTTAATACAAATCCAGAAAATTAGATGAAGCCATCTGAAATTCTCTGTGCTTTTGGTTGGTTGGTTATTATTTTTGAGGTTCTGGGGTTATTTTTAATAAAAGACAACACTCAGAACTCTGCCCAGACACAAGACTTGTATCCCTGCACCAGGAAGACTTGATGCTGAACAGGCAGCAAACTCCTATCTTAGAAAGCTTATGTGGTGGAAAGAGCGCAAAAATGACAAAGAAATGGGATGGGGAAAATAAAAATCTAAGTCTACAACCCAAACCCTGCAGGATTTGAAGCTGCTCAGCCACTTGTTCTGATGAGCCATCAACCAATGTCTGAAAATGGAGAGCAGGACACGAGCAACAAGAGCTTTCAAAAAGATCTTCTTGATCATCTCCACAGAAGTTCTTCCTCTCCTATACCCAAAAAAGTCCTATTTAAAACCAGACAGTTATCTGGGTATCAAGTTTTCCACTTAATTTCCCATTCTTTCAGCTCCATGTCTTCCCAAGAGGCACAGCAAACCACATCCACTGACCACTGTGGGAGATCACCTTGGGCTTCCAAGGCTCCTAAGGGGCAGCTACATATAAACCAAGAGACTCACTTGAAATTGTTAACAATTTACAAAGTCCAGCCTTGGAAGCAGTCTGCATTCAGTTCTAGGGGCTTTTTTTTTTTTCTCCTCAAACACTTAGAATAAAAAAAGAGAAGTTTTTAGCACATAACTCTCCTGCTGAAGATACCATTCAGGGAGATAAGAATCACTGTAGCTCAGGCGGTAAATAAATGCATCCAAAACTGACTTTCAGAGTGTTCCTGTATCATTTCTCCCTCATTCAACACAAGAGATTGAAGTCATACAGTAAGGGTTGGTTTGTGGCAGATTTCAAAATCCTGACCTCTAATTAAAACCTGCCTGAGAAATTAAGTCAGTACATCCACGTTTTCAATGGCACTTGGAACTTCAGAATTACACTGACACTACATGAGAGGAAACACACATTTAATCTGGAAACCACATCTCATGAGCTAAATATCAGTCAAACTTCATGGACAGCTTTGCAAAATGAGCTTTCTGGAGAGAAGAAAATAAATCCCTTGTTTTCTCTGCCACCATCCCAGAGGGGCAGTTGTAACACAAGGAAATGGAATATGAATCCCAGCATAAGAGTGTCTTTTTTAAGTACCTTCTGCCACTCACCGAGATTCATTCAGAGCATGAAAAAAACATTTCATGCAGTAATCTACATCAAAGGTAAAGGTACAGATGTCTAATTTAAGACAAAAATCTGTGCAAGACTATTCAAATCTCATATGTTTTTATACAGAATTAACAGCAAAATTACAACTTGGAGTTACCAACAGTCTGCAAAACTGCACTTTAGAAGACAGAAAGTTCTCTCTCATAGTGAAAAGAAGTATTCCATAAATCCTAGAAGATATAAAATGAATGGGAATAGCCTGTATTGTTCCTGTGAATGCTATAGGAAAATAAAGAACATACTGCTACACACAGCAATGCCTACGAGGGGGTGAAAAATATGATCCTTTTGTTATACAAATAGCAAGAAATAACTGAGTGATTCTTGAGTTACCCTCCTACTGAAAAAACACCCATCAAGGTATTAAAAAAACAGAAGACAATCTCCTAAACCATCAAAGCCACCTGTTTTACCACTTAATCTGCCAAAAGCTCTCCTGCTTTTCTCTCCCATCATCCTCCCCAAAATATCTCCTGGCTCAGTGCAGTTCACGGAACAGAGATCCCCCATTCATTAGTCATCATGTGGTAAACCATTACATCACCAAAAATAAGCCCTTTCCACAACACAAAACACAGTCTGAGGCAGAGTGCCCTCACTAGATGTACAGAATTTTTAGTGCTATTTCAGCAAACCACACATTCAAGACCCAGGAGTGCTATTCCAAGAATATTCCTTTCAGGATGAAGTATTTCAATACACTGCTAGTTGATTGCTGTGTCACTACCCATGCTTGGTACCTTTAATAATACCCAAGGCTGAGGCCAAATGAAGCTGAGAGCTTTTTGACAAATAAGCACTGTGTCATTTTCCTTTCACGTGCCCATTTTAACCTTCCACAAAATAAGAGGTCAACCAACATAAACATCATGTTCTACAAAAACTGCATTTAAGACTTAACAGCACAAAAGACAAATTAACTTCAGAACTCTTTTTCTCTTGTTGAATTGCCGGTAGAGTTCACAGTCCTGAGAGAGAAAATGTTTTCCAGCAACCAGTGTCTCCTCCCTCTCTGTTGTTTTTTTGTTTGTTCTGTTCACAGGACACCAGATTTTAGGTCCATTAAATTTACAGATTGATGCAAGGTACACACACACATTCTGTACAGAATCTCAGCCACAAAACTTGCTTGAAGAACTCCAAGGACTGTGATCCTCATCCACAAACCACACAGTCCAAGGTGTCCCAACAAAGACAGGAGGCAGGATGGATAAACAGCCTGATTTCAGGGGTAACAAAAAGGGGCTGGGTGGAGAAGGGAAGTGGTGGAACTTTGAACAACATCAGTGAGATAACAAACTGTTTCAAATAACTATATAACCTCCAATATTTTCTGGCCTCAAGCCAGTTGTGCTCTTGACCTTACCCAGGTTTAACAGAACCAGAGACCATAAAGGCAGATTAGGTTTGAGGAATGTGGGACTTTCTCAATTAACACAGTGGAAGTTAAAAAAAATATGTACACCAAATAACCAAATGCCAAAGGAGTGCGAATTTTAAAGCAACCACTTCACTTTCACACTAACATTTACATTAGACACTTCACTCTGGATCCCCAAGTATTTCTCCTTTCAAGTGAACTTTTTGTTCAACACATTTCCTAGAGAACTGCTCTTATCCCAGTGAAAATGCCCAAACCTGGGCTGTGGGCTGACACTGCTCCAGTGCCAGGGCCTGCAGGATAAACTCTGGAATAGGAATGACTACAAGTCACGATACAGGGAACAGTGTTCCAGCCAGAAAACAACAAAAAACCACCGGAGAATCAAAGAGAAAAGACTACCCCGTGCTCTAAAAAAGCATCACCCGAGTAGAGCAGGTCTGGGAAGAGAATGGATGTGAGAACTGGCTTTGTAATACAGCACATGCTTCCGAATTAGTCGCGGGGATTTGAGGAGAACGGATTCCCTGTTAGAGCCGCAGAAGTGCAATTCCCACTGCACTCCAAAACCGGGTTTACAACCGGAAAACGCAAAAAAAAAAATAATTAAAAAATCAAATTCCTGCAAGAAGTGCAAAGGCTCCTCCATCTGACCCAACTTGAAGCCACGTTTTGAGGCAGCGCTCGCTGCCCCCTCCCCGCTGCCGGAGGCTGTTCCCGGGATCCAGGGCTGCCCCCATTCCCTGCGGATCGCACCGTCCCAGCGAGCGCACCAACACGGCAAGCCCCAAAATAAACCCTCCCCACATCAAAAAACCAAAAAAACCACAAAACACAAAACCCCACAAACACCTAAAAAAGCCAAAACGTGAACCGCAGAGAGAAGGAACCTCAACCGCTTCCCCTGCGCTCCCAAAGGCGCCGCGGATTTGCCCTGGGGAGGGGAAGGGGCAAAGTCAGGCAGAGCGGCTCCAGCAGCGGGGGGACACCGACATCACCACCATCATCATCACCATCACCACCTCCTCCTCCTCCTCCCTTCCCCTTCCCTTTGTTTACTTTGCGGACCGTCCCGCTCCACCTCGCCGCCTCCCGACACATCCGGTGGGACC
>VXBA01001571.1:721754-798462 GCA_013399895.1 Serilophus lunatus
CAATGGGGGCAGCTCCGCCCGCCCCGACCCGTCCGCGGGCAGCCCCCGCCGCCCGCACTCACCGCGCTGCGGGCACGGCCGGCTCCGCGGCCGCGGCGAGGAGGAGAAGCGGCGGTGGTGGAGGAGGAGGAGGAGCGGGAGGGAGCAGGAGGCTCCGCAGGGTCTGCGCGGGCAGTGCCGCCTCCCTCGCTCCGTCCCTCCCTCCCTCCCTCCGTGCCCGTCTCCCCGCCCTCCCGGCGCGCTGCACCATGGGATGGAGGTGCCGCTGCCCCCCTCCCAACATGGCCGTGGGGGGGCCGCGGGTCCGCCCCCTCAGGGAACGGGGCGGTGGAAGGGGGGAGATTGCGCGTCCCGCCCCGAGGGCTCTGGCCTCCTTCCCTGCCTGCCTCGCTCCTGCCTTCCCCCGGGGCAGAGCGGGTCGTGGCGGGGTCTGGCGGGTCTGCTCCGGAGGAGGCGAAGTTTAACCCCTTGTCCTCGCTCAGTGGCAGCGGCTGGCGCGGTTGTTCTCTTGCCGTGTAGCGCTGGGATGTTCCAGTTGTGGAGTCCCCTTCACTGGAGATATTCCAGGACCGTGTGGACACTGTGTACTTTGGGATGACTCTGCCTGAGCAGGGAGGTGGGACCAGATGACCCACTGTGGTCAACCTTCCAAGATGACCCATCCTGTGATTCTGTGATACTCTCTTCCAAGGAAAAAATTGTGAATTTACTTAAGTATGATCACAGTGTTGGAGTGCTCGTCAGTCATTGAGTATATTCAAAAAACTAGGTCCGAAATCACAGGGGCAAGGAATGGTTCATGTGGGACAGGACCACTGGAGGTCATCTGGTCCAACCCTCCTGCTCAGGCAGGGTCATCCCAGAGCACATGGCCCGGGATTGTGTCCAGATGGTTCTGGAATATCTTCGGTGTGGGAGACTCCACACCCACTCTGGGCAACCTGTTCCAGGATGTGGTCACCTGCACAGTAAGTTCTTCCTCATGTTCCAATTGGACTTCCTGGGCATCTGTTCCTGCCCGTTGCCTCTTGCCCCATTGCTGCACATCCTCAAGGAGAGCCTGGTCCATCCTCTGACCCCTCCCTGCAGCCACTGACAGACATGGGGGTCCCCCCCTCAATCATCTCTTCTTGAAGCTGAGCAGGCTCAGCTCCCTCAGCCTTTCCTCATAAGAGAGATGCTCCAGTCCCTTCATCATCCTCATACGCCTCTGTCTCACCCACTCCATGTCTGTTGGTACTGAGGAGCTCAGAACTGGGCACAGCGTTCCAGATGAAATGAGGGGATTGGCCTCTTCTCCAAGGCAGCCAGTGACAAGATGACATGGTCTCAAGGTGTGGTTTAGTAGGACATCAAGAAGAAATTCTTCATGGAAAGGGTTGCCAAGCACTGGAAGAGCCTGCCCAGGGAAGTGGTGGAGTCACCATCCCTGGAAGTGTTTAGAAGACTGGATGTGGCACTCAGTGCTATGGTTTACAAGTGACAAGGTGGTGATCGGTCAAAGGTTGAATTCAGTGGCCTTAGAGGTCTTTTCCAACCTAAGTGATTCTGTGAAATAGCCATTTCAAATGTCTTTGTTTATCTATCACTTACCTCTAATGACAGCTGAACTTGATTTTTGTTCTCCTGTAGTCACGAGATGTTCTCAGCCCCAGGCTGTTGGAGCTTCAGCAGATCCTGAACCTCCACCTCTGGAAGTTACCGTGTGTGTCTGGAAATCAGAGTCAAGATCATCGAATCCTGGCATATCCTGAGTTGGAAGGAACCCACAAGGATCATTGAGACCAACTCCTGGACTGTGTCTTGTTAGGATTGGTGGAGAATTAGTCATGATAATCAATGGCATTCGGGATATGATTCCACTGATCCAACAAAGGCAGTTTACTTCAGGGTAAACCAAGTCACACTCCTTAAACTTACCTATGTTTATTAGTTTTTCAGGCACTCTGAGGACACTCAAGAGAGACATGTGAAACAATTAGGTACATCGACTGTAAATACATTTTTTTTCAGTTGAATTCCACCTAAAATGTCCCAAACGCCTCCATGAGCAAACTCATTAGGTAAGCTCTGCATGTGACACAAATGCATTGAGCACCATATAAAAATAATTCCTAGAAATTCTTTTATATAACAGTACAGTATTCCAATCAATTTACAGAAATGCTGGGCCATCAACCAGGAAAGGAAAGGAAAGGAAAGGAAAGGAAAGGAAAGGAAAGGAAAGGAAAGGAAAGGAAAGGAAAGGAAAGGAAAGGAAAGGAAAAAGGGGAAAGGAAAGGAAAGGAAAGGAGAAAGGAAAGGAGAAAGGAAAGGAGAAAGGAAAGGAAAAAGGAAAGGAAAAAGGATTTCAGTTATTTTATAGTTATTGTTCTTGGGATCATTATTGATGTTTTTGCCAGAAAAAGTAAAAATGGGCTAATTAAAATTACTGGTGACAGAAAGTTGAGAGACATTGATAAAGAGGATGCCCATGGTAACACACAGGAAAAATCGAATGCTCTTGAGGATTGGGATAGTAAAATGGAAGGAAATGCATGAGTAAAACAGGAGTCTGTGTGCTGAATAATATACAGGGAAGGGGTGGCATAAATACTGGAAATAGAAAATTAAAGGGAAAATGGAGTTTCATAAATTTTTATGATGCGGTTGTTAGCAACAGCAGAGAATTGCACTAAATGGCCCTTCCATACATTTTATCATGATTTCTTATCATTTCTCCTCTGTCTCAACCTTCATCCAAAGATATCAAAGTGCTTTAGCTTCTGAGCAAACTTGTGGAGGAGATAGTCTATCCCCATTTTTCAAACTGGAAAGCTAAGAAAGTATTTGAGTTGCTAAATTCACACCTTACTCAGTGGAGGAACAGGCCTGAAAGCAAACAGCTCCTCTTCAGGGCCGTATCCTACACACTCAGGATAGCAGCAATACCTACTCTCTGACATGCATAGTATATCCTATTGCTTTTATATACAGGTTTACTAAACATTCTTCATTTAGGTGTCTTTTGAAATGTCTTTCCTTTAATAAATAATTATTATTAATCTATTTTTAGAACTTTATGTACCTGCGAGTTATCTGGGCAACATCAGTGAGCAATTCTCTCCATTTTATGGGTGGAAAAACTATTAAGAGGTATTTGGGTGATTTATGGAGGTGACAGAATAAAGCCAGAGCAATGGTAGAATGTGAATCTGATTCTTACATTCTGTTCTTTTATATTTACACTTCTTCATATGGAAAAGAAGGATGCTGTATGAAGTCTCTGGGAGCTTTCCCATTGGCTTTAATGGGATGAAGGAAGCCCAAAATAATCTATCAAATCGATGGTTTGTAGCAGTTCCTGAAAAGTCTCTGTTTCAGGTCCTGGTGCCAATTTTTGTTGCTTTCTTGTTGCTTTCTTTCATCAGCAAAATGCTTATAAAAGCAGAAGCCTTCAGCAACATACTGATTTTGATAAAACACTGGCTAGGGAATGTTTCTTGTGTTACAGAATGCAGTTTTTACTGAAGTGTAGAGAAAGCTTCATAAAAGCTGATGATTTGAGCTCTCAGCTGGGTGAGGGGAGCTGTGGTGATGTCCAGTGAAAAGTTACTTGAGCATCCAAAATGATAATTTCAGCAGAAACTCATGAGGCAAGAGCAAGATGATAGTCATGGCTTTTCTAAGGACTACAAGGCTCCAGATACAAATCTCTGCCATTTTTTTCCCCTCCAACTTCAGGGCCTCATCCAAACTAATGAGAAAAGCACTTCCAGGTCATTCATCCATCCATCCATCCATCCATCCATCCATCCATCCATCCATCCATCCATCCATCCATCCATCCATCCATCCTATCGAGAATCAAATTAATTACTCTCAAATTACTCCTATTTTTCTCAATTAACTAAGGGAAAGCCTAGGTAATTTGCCTAAATCTTTACACGGCCAAACTTTTATAAGTTGTGACCTGAATGTTTAAAGTCTTCTAAGATTCATGCTTTCTTCCATTTCCTGAGAACTTGTGCAAAAAGGCAAAATAATGTTCTCGCCTGTTTTGTGTACACAGAGGTTGTTGGTAGGTGGAAAAGACAACTATCCCCTATAATTTATTATGGAATGATTCATATTGATATAAGACACTCAGTTTAATAATACTGGCATTATTTGTCCAGTCCATACCATTACCTCACTTAATTTACTGTGATTATTAAAGCTGTGCTGCATTGGTATAAACAAAAAGGTAGGAAATTTCATTATAGTGTGGCATGTATTGTCTTTCCTTTTACTAAGTGATGGAGCTGGGGGTAATGGCTTTAAAGAGAATGAGTTTTTTCCGGTGTTTGGGAGCACAGCTGCAGTCAGGCATCCTCCACTTTTCTGCAGGATGGTAAATATTCATTAAAGAAACCAGAATGAGCAGGTAGCTCTGAACTGCAGGGCTATTTCAAGCTCTGTTGATGAAATGCAGGGGAATTTGGAAAAAAAATAGAGGAGGAAATGGCTAGATGCTAAATATTTCACAAATGACACAGTAACATGCTTTATCATAAGGGGATTTATTTTATTTTTTTTTTTAAATCATCTAAATCAACCTCAGATGAAGACGTCAACTGCATATATAAGAAGTCTCCATAGTACTCTGGCACGAGTGAAGGAAAAGTATACAGTAAATACAATTAAAGATGCCAAAATGTGAATGTTAATACATCTCCACTTCAGATTTTAGAAAAAGGCAAAGCATTACATCAGCATTTTTGAGCAGTGTCTGAATTAAGAGCTGAATGGAACGTCACTAGTGGAGGTTTTCCTAATTTACTAAACGAAACAAAACACGAAGAAATTCTTAAGAAAACTCCAAGGGAATCTGGCAAACTTACACAGGATCAGGAAGGAAATTTCAGGTAGAAAATCTGGTGTGGAAAAACCTAATTAGCAGCTGGGGGACCCACTTGATGAGTTGCTGTTATTAACTAAGACCTCCAAAGCAAATGTTAATGTGTTAATTAGAAGCAGAGTAATAACCTCCTAGATTTCCCAGTGGGATACAGAACAAAACAAAAACAAGACAATTTTTGTTCTGGATATAACTGCCTAAAACCAAACACATCAGGAAGGGAACCCTCCCAGTATTGTGTCCTCCTTTTCTGGTGTAGGCTTACAGCATCTCTGCCCCAGTGTTAATGTCCATCCCCTTACCTGGCCCTGCAGGATGGTGACCAGCTGGGATCATGGGACTCAGGAGTTTATTTATCTTTCTAGAAAATCGAACAAAATTCCTGTTCTGACCGGTAGCTTTGGTTTCTAGAGAGAAAGGAAAGGTCCAACATTGGCTTAGTTAGACTGTTCTGAGGAAGATATGAAGTCAGGACACTCTCAGATGGAGCCCTGGTGTGATCCTATGGGAAATAAAATTCATGATCTATCCTAAAGGGATGTAGTTCCCATCAGAGACTTCTTCTCTTTTTCTTCTCCTCTTTTTTTTTTTTTTTTTGGCTTCCAAGACTGAAGTCAACTTGTTGGATTTTTTTCTTTCCCAACCAAACCTCAGGCAAACTTGCTGTTGAGCCAAATCAAACCATATATTTTAAAGCTGCATTCTCTTGAGACCCAGCAGCACGAAGGGATTGAGTTCTTAAGGACATGTGGAAACACTTGAATTCTCAAGAATTATCTTCTGCAATTTTCTACCATTTTGCTGCCTTGAGGTGTGGTACCCACTGGTTTTAGAAAGGCTCAGAAGGGAAGGAGTGTGATCAGGGGTGTGCAGTGTTCCTGGGACACACTTCTGAGACAGCCAGGATTGGAGCCACAGGGCTGACATTCCAGGAGTGCACTTGGTGGCTTTCCCAGTAAAGGCACAGCCTTTTGGCACGTTCAGTTCTGAGCCAACCCAAGGTCCTTTCATTTTTATTTATTCAAACTGGTAGCTAAACAGCTCATTTTTTTATGTATTTTGTCCTTACACAGTTCTGGTTCTTTGTCATTTAATCAGATCAAGTCAGCTTTTTGCAGGAAATGTGACAGTCACGTCTTCACTCGGTTCTCTGTCAGATCCTTCCCAAAATCCCTCCAGCTGCTTTGGAAGCTCATGCTTTTCCATAGAGCCCCTTGATGTGTAAAATGTGTGCGATGTTTTGATCAAAGAGGTTCTTGTACTTAATGCAAATTTCAACACACGTAGAGCAGTCAAATGTGAATGTATGGATCTAATCCTCTGGATCTCCACTGGGCCCCTGGGACACCAGTTCAGTGAGCAAGGAGAGCAGGGATGACTGGTGAGGAATACTTTAATTCCTATATTTTTAAGACTGTGTTAAGCTTTATCCATTTATGATAATTTCAACTGATGTTCTGAATGCCCATCAGCTAAAAGGTTACAATTTCCCACATTTGGGAAAACTTGTCTTTTTTTCTTCCACATTTTTTTCAACATCTGAGCAAACAGCAAAAAAAGAAATCCCCTTTTTGCAATTCTTTTGGCCCCTCCAAGTGGCATTTTAAATACCAGAGAATCGTTTTCTGAAGATTTTTTTCCAAACACAGACCCAAATACGTTAAGTGGGGAGACTATTTTCTGTTGGAATTAATGGTCCTTGCTGACCAGTCTATATTCAGTGAATGATTTTGAATGTATGTGAATATTGATTCTTCTAATGTTTTGTTTATTCTCCAGTCTCTGTTTATTTATCTATACTATCTACAAGTTTGTTATCAACCCAATTTTTAATTCCAAGTGTAAGGAGCTGTGATAAGGTAATGCGACCAGTCATCCTGGAATCTGCCCTAGAATCACAAAGACTATGATACTACTTTGATTATGATACTACTTAGGAGTAGGATACAGGACTAGTACTTGTTCCATATCCTTTCACAGAATCATGGAACTGTTTGAGTTTCAAGAGAACTTAAAGCTCAACTTGTTCCACCCCCCTGCCATGTGCAGGAACACCTTCCACTATCCCAGGTGGCTCCAAGCCCTGTCCAGCCTGGCCTTGAGCACTTCCAGGGATGGGGCAGCCACAGCTTCTCTGGGCAACCTGTTCCAGGGCCTTCCCACCCTCACAGAGAAGAATTTCTCCCTAATATCCCATCTAACCCTGCCCTCTGTCAGTCTAGAGCCATTCCCCCTTTTTCCTTATTCCTATCACTACATGGTCTCTCTGGCTCTCAGAGGTGAGTTTTCCTATTCTGTATCCTCTTTCAGAGACAATCCTCTTGCATTACATTTTCCTCTTGCTAAAAAGACTTACTCTAAATTATAGGCAAGACCCTGCTGACCTGTATGAATTCCTTTTATGATGACTGCATAGAGAGTCCCCGCTGTCCTCATGAAATCATTATTTGGGAACCACTGAATGAGTGACCTCATAAATTTGAGTCAGCCAGGAGGCAGAAGGCTTCTATCATTCCTCTAATTTGTTCATCCTGTGCTGCTCTGACAACTGAAATAAAAATGGAAAAAATAATTTTCTTGAGCTCAGGTCTTCGCTCTTTAGTTGCCTAATTAAAAATTAATCATTTATCCTCATTTAGCATTCCACGGAAAAAGGATACTCCTCTTGCACAAAGTTTTTGAGTAGAGCCTCTGGAATGGATAAAATATGGAGCTAATTACCATACCAGGTATGTTTAGAAGACATAAGCTTTTTTTCCATGTTGCACACAGAGTTCTGCTCTGGTTTTTCTCAGTACAGGCACAACAACTTTGTGTCTTTCAGAGGTGTGCTGTGAATGTCACTGCCTCAATGTCTCTCCTGGGTTTATTTAGGTAAGAGAGAATGCCTGTGGTTTAACTTAGACTCATAGAATGTTAAAGGTTGCAAGAGACCTTAAGGATCCTCTAGTCCAGCAGGTGCATTTCAATTTGCCCTGAATTTTTGTTCTTTGTGGCAGTCTTATGTTCTTGCATCAACATCACTATTATCCATAGAAACACAACAGTTATAATGTGATACTATGGACAGATACCAGGATACAATTAGAAGAGATTCAGAAAACAGGTTGAAGCTGCTGAACATTGAAAACAAAGTGTATAAGCCAAGTTTTTTAATTTCCTTATACGGTTGTTGATTTTCCAACCCTCTTATCTGTGTCTTAATAAAAACCCTCCTACAGTCTCAGTGAGGAACTGGAGTTGTGTGTAACAGAGAAGCAAAGATTTCCTTGCTGTTTTGTTTTGATGTTGCTAGATCAGTTCCAGCGTCAGACTGTTTGTAAAATCTGTTTATGTTGAGCTAGTTACAGGCTGAGCTGCTCTGTTTATTTGCCAAGCAGGTGCAGCAAGTGTAGAAATTTTTCAAGCTCCTGTTATTTTACCCCAGTGCTGTCTTTCACTATGATTTAAAACAGATTAATGTGACCAAAGTGTAATAAAAAAAAGAAATAAGTATGTTGCAAAATTTGTAATAAAAGAGACTGTTCAGATGTTTGATAGAAGAAAATTCTTGTCTGTAGAGGTAAATATTCATAGAATCATAGAATGGTTTGGGTTGGAAGGACGTTCAAGGTCGTCCAGATACACTCCCCCTGCCACAGGCAGGGATTCCTTCCACTAGACCAGGTTGCTCCAAGCCCCATCCAACCTGGCTGTGAACAATTCCAGGGATTGGGAAGATTTGGGAAGCTTTTCTCTGGAGACCTGTGCCAGGGCCTCACCACACTCACAGGGTAGAATTTCTTCCTAATATCTAATCTAAACCTGCCCTCTGTCAGCTTAGAGCCATTCATGGTATAAATTAATTCTCTTCATTTACAAAACTTTATCTTTTAATAAGATTAGTTATTAATTTTACTGTTGTTTCTATTTTGATCTCAAATGTATGTGTTCAGTCTTACCATCGGACTTCTTTTTGTGGGTTGGAAAGCTTCAAAACAATTATTTTATTTTTTTCAAGTGTATTCTATCCCCCCCAAAACCTAACTTTTAATATTTTGTGCACAGAGTTCCTATCTTACACTGCTTGCTTTAATGTGGTACCTGGAAGATTTAACCACTGTTCTGTTTGAAAGCAGTGTTGTTGTGGAAAGATTGAAGGTAAATTTTAGATCCATGTAGCTTGGCAATAGAGCTTCTGGAATTTCAGGTTTATCTGCAACTTCCTTGCAGTACAGACTACATCTTTTTTCTAGGGCTGGTGAAGAGTTGCAGCAGTTTTATTACACCTACTGGAAATTAAGAGAATGTCCTCAGCATTAATTTTCCTGTGGATGGATCCCTGCACCACTTCAGTCAATCTCTGCCTGATAAATGCTCCCCAGGAAACAAAAATTTTAAAGAACAAATTCAATAGCAATAGGAAAGTTATTTTTAAGCTACTGTGCTGAACAATGTCCCCTCAGAAAAAATAGCACAAATGCATGACTATTGACCACAATAAGTGAGGAATTCAGGCTTCTGTTGCCTTTCTTGTGCTGCAGCTGTAGTGTGAAGTATTACAATTACCGGAAAGTCACCTGTGGAATATTTGACATTCTTAAATACAGGCTTGATGATGTTTATTTCTAAGTGCACAGACCAACAATTCTTCGTTATTTTGCCTTTTCACTCTGAATTAAAGTATTTGTCTTGAATTTGAAGTATTTGTCTTGATTTTACAATCATTCATGAGCTAAAATAAACCGCAGTGAGCCCATAGAGGAAGAGATTCTATAGGAGAATGGCTTTTACCCTTAGACTGGCCAAATACTTGCAGCTTTGCAGTGACTCATTCGTTTTTCTGTCTTGTTCAGCAAAATTTTGGAAGAATAGACTAAGGAAGGAGCTAATGATACTCTTAGAGCAAAAGAAGATCAAGTCCTTTCTTGATGATTAATTTTATCAGAACCAAATGCTTTGTTTCCATAGTGTGGCCACAGAAGGGAGCAGAGCTGCCCCTGTTCATCCTAACTGAGGAGCAAGCCCTTTATCTACTGTTTTTATTCATATCTATTATTATTTATTTTAAACTAAATTATTTTTTTTTTGTGGAGCTTGTCTGCCTTAAAAACACATGTTTAGGTTCTCAACCATTATACAGTTCTTAAACATGGTTAAAAGTTGTAAGACAAATGCTCACAAATGTACAATCAGTTGTGGAAACCAGAAGGGAGGAAAAAAACCCTTGAGACTGAATCCTATTTATTTACCTTTTTTTCAAAAAATATTTTTAAAACGGAAGCACTGTTTTCTAATAAAGCAAAGGAATATTCATAGAATCACAAAACGGTTTAGGTTGGAAGGTCCCTTCACAATCACCTCTTTTCAGCTCCCCTGCCATGGGCAGGGACACCTTCCACTATCCCAGGTCACTCCAAGCCCCATGCAGCCTGGCCTGAACACTTCCAGGGATGGGGCAGCCACAGCTTCTCTGGGAAGTCTGTGCCAGGGCTTCACTATCCTCACAGTAAAGAATTTCTTCCTGATATCCGATCTAAACCTACCCTCTGTCAGTTTGAAGATATTTCCCTCTGCCGTACCACTCCAGGCTCTTGTAAATTGTCTCTCCACCTTTCTCGTTGTCTCCCTTCAGGTATTGGAAGGCCACAATTATTTCACCTCAGAACCTTCTCTTCTCCAGGCTGAACAAACCCAATTTTCTCAGACCTTCCTCCCAGCAGAGCTGCTCCATCCCTCTGATCATCTTGGTGCCTCCTCTGGACTCACTCCAACAGCTCCATGTCCTTCCTGTGCTGATGTCCGCAGGGCTGGATGCAGCTCTGCAGGTGGGGTCTCACCTGAGTGGGTAGAGGGGCAGAATCCCTTCCCTTGATCAGGCCATGCTGCTTTTGACACAGCCTAGGACATGACTGGGTCTCTGGGCCATATTTCCATATTCTGGGCCATGTTCTCATTGCTGATCCACCTCTATGTGACTGAAAGAGAAAACTGTATTCAATCTTTGTGTCCGGAATGGGCTGAGGACAAATCCTGCACACAGGAAATTGAGTCCATGAGCATCGTTTCCAGAAAGACTTTTTTATCCATTGCTTGTACCTGCATGTTTCAATAACACCTGCACTGCCCTGATGTTTCATCTGAAGAGCTCAAAGCACATTATAGGTTCGGGTTTGGCTAATTGATAGCAGTCACTGAAAGGCAGGAAGGATTCCCATCTGCAGATGCACCAGGAGGTGCCTCAGTGCCTCAAAAAATCCTGCTGAAGGTCAGAAAAACAAGTTGGTGGTGGCAAAGCTGGAGGAGAACTTTGGGAGGTGAGTTAATACATCCTGATGGCAGCCAGCTGCCTCACTGCAGCTGTGCTCAGAACATTGATCTGATTCTTGATTCGAGGGAACTTCTCTAGACAAAGAATCTCACATAAAATCACACCATTTATCAGCCCTCGAGAGAAGCAGACTGTGAAGGGTTGGGCTGTCACCACTGTAATGCAGCAGCAATTGCTAAGCACAGAAGGGGTGATGTTTTCCCTCTCCATCCTTGATGCATGCTCCCATAAAGCCTTGGTCCTGTGTAAAACTATTTGCTATAGACTCTTAGCTTGGTAAGTGAGTATTCTGGTCACAGAGTGCTTCAGCCTGCAAACTTTTCACTGCTTACACTTTTTTTAAAATGCAGTATTCAAGGATCTTTCCATTTTCACTTGCTAGTCATATTTCTGGAAGCAGAAGCATCTAAATTATAACTCAGTCTCTAGAGACTTGGAAATGTACAGCTTCAATACCTGCAGTGAAAGTGCTGTGCCTTCAGAGGCAACCTGCAAACTTGGCAAAACTATGGATAAATTAAAAGCCAGTGAGTTGAAAAACTTTGGACAATGTCTCTAAAGTATGCTTTAACATTTGGACAGCACTGAAGTGGTGAGGCAGTGAAACTAGGTGTTTACTATAGGTCCCCTCCAAGTGAAATATCCTATTCTCAAAAAAGGGAAACCCAAAAGCTCCAGGCATGGAGATTATATTATAAATCCATACTCTTTTCCTGTCCATCTATTCACATTGGAGTTGTACAGTAACAGTAAAGGGAGAGTAAAATCCTCAGCAAGGTGCTTTAGACATCTTTGATTCCTCCAGTACTACATTTGTTGTCTGCTGGAGGCACTGAAGGAGATTACAAAACAAACCATGGCCTTCATCCCAGGTGAGTAAATAAAACAAATGACTGCAGGAAGGGGTGAGCAGTATCTCACTGCCCACAGCCAACTACAGCAGAGTTACCCCAATCTTCTCTAACTCCAGGTGACAGGGGAGTCTCCTTGGCAGAGCCAACAAACACCATCCCACCTCGAGGTCATACGGGGGGATGTATCAAAATGAATAGATCATCACATCTTGTGAAATACTTCAGATGGTGAAAACTTATTTCCCCATGGCTGATCCTTGATTTTATGTCATCTTGAAGTGCCTTTTTTCCTCATCCTTTCTTACACGAGACCACAAGTAGCTTCATCTCCCCTGCAGGGATCTGAACATATTAAAAGGTCACCACTAGATCAAAATGAATATGCTTTTAAAAAGAAGTATTTCCCTCAGTTCCCAGTCATGCCACGGTAAAGCTGTAATAAAAAACATGCACAGTTTACCTGCATGATTTTTATCATTTATCAGAGTATATTGAAACCCAGAGTCATTCCTCTCCCACTAGCCACTTGTTCTTGCTAGTTTTACACTCACTGAAGCAGTACTAGAGCCAAAGCTTGCAAAGAAATATTTAAATGCTAATTAACTTCTTAATTCTGTGTGTGGGCAGACCCCTTGTTCCCTCTGGAGCACAACTGATTTTCGAGATATTTGTTTGGGATTTCAGGGTGTTTGCATATTGTGTATAGCTCCCTGTGTGTGTGCTGGTATGTGTGTGGGATGCCTCTGGCTGTATTTGCCCACAGCTGAGCCTGCACCACATTCCCCTTAGAACAGGCAAGTTCTCCAACATGAAAATTAAAAAAAAAAAAATCAACCCTCTCCTATTTTATTTCAGTCCCTGGATACAAGGCAGCAAATCATATCCATTGGATGGAGCTGTGTTATGGTAGCACAATAAATGCTTGTCCCTCCTGGCTGTGGAGTGCTTGGGGAGATCAGTTTTCAGCATCTGTCCAGGAGCAGTTAAACCTGGAGCAGTCACCCTCTACAGAGCTTTTCCTTTTTGATTTTTCCAATGAACCGATCTGCATGGTGTTACTGCTAGTGCCAGTCTTATTTTCCCTGGAAGCTGGTTAAGCATGTGGCTAAAATTTGTATTAACAGTGATTAAAATTGCTTGTGTTTCCCTACTGCCTTCCCATTCCACTTAGTCTTTGCAAGTCTTGGTCTAGTGGAAGTTGTTCCTGCCCATGGCAGGGGAGTTGGAAATAGAGGACTTTTAAGGTCCCTTCCAACCCAAATCATTCTGTGATTCTCTAAGTTACCTTTGGTGTGGCATTTCATAAATGGCTGGGAGATATTGAGACTCTGCCCTGAACCTGCTTAGAAAATACACCCAGGCTGTGTGTTTCTGTGTGTTGCATGAGAAACCTTCACAGAAACTAAGTTCCTAATGCAGAATTCAGCCCTCAAATCATTAAAAAAGTATTGGTACTATGAAGAGATTTTAAGACTGTTTGTTTTGAACAACTGGGGCAATAGCTGTGACTCAATAATCCAGTTTATAGTGTAGCCCTTTCTGCCTCAAAGCTGCCTGGACAGAACAAGAGTGAGACACATCTTGTGCACACCCATTCATGGTGGTTTCTTCTCAGCATTAAAGACCAGGGAGCTTCCAAGAGAAGAAACAAACCACAGCTTTGCAGCTAGAAATAGTGGAGAAGCCAGGACACTCACACACAGTTCAGATGGAATTACTGTTACTGAACTCCAGGTGCAATATTTTATTTCTTAGTATTGGAGGAAGGTATAGGTGCTTTAGGGACAAGGTTTGGGAGGCACCTGGGATGCAGACAGCAGAAGATGGGAAAGGTTAAATCCCACCCTTTGTTTCCAGCCCCAAGGAATGCTGAAGGACTTGTTGCTTCACGCCCGCCTGATGGGAAACTGGAAGCACAAGAGAATAGATTAAATCAGTCCAGCTGGTGTTATCTCCTTAATATATTTCCCTCAGAGCAAGAGCGGGGTGCTGCCCAGATGCTCCTGTTCTGTGCTACAGCCTCCAACACGCAGCCTCCTACAAAGACTCACACAGATGTTTCAAGGTACAGATGTGCCCTTTGCAGGGAAGAAAACACCTACTCATGACTTTTAAATCAATTTTCCCTTTGATTTGCTTCCTTCTGTGGAATTTGCCTTAACACTTCCAAAAGAACCACATATGTAACCTGGGTAAAGCCAAACATTAACCCTAAATGTTTTTTCTCCTCATTACATTACACTTCATAGTGCACAGTTACACTCCCCGTGTGCTGAGAGAGAAGGGAATTACCCAGCAAATGTTAGCAGAAGCCAAAGTTTAGGCTTTTATTATCACTTGATAAACCCATGTAAACCCCATTAGAGCTGAGAGGAGTTCTGTGTGTGCACTGGGGGGAAAAGGGACCATTTGCTCTCAAGTGCATGTAACTAATTAAAAATTTAAGAGCATATAGTATATAATTATATAAGACTGTAGGTTAATGCTCCTGATTGAAAAATGCCAGATGAGCTGAAATGGTTGTACAGAACAAGAGAAACCCTGGCTCCTCCTGTGCAGTGAGATCGCGTGCTCTCCATGAATAGTCCTAGTATTCCCTGCTCCAGGGCCGGCGGCTGATGGAAACAGGCATATTGCCGGCTGTGACCTTGGTCAGGGTCTGCCAGGCAGGAAACAATGCAGAGGAAGACAAGAGGACAAACCTCCGAGCCGGTTTCACATCCTCATCCTGTCGCTGCCATCGGAGAAGCCCAGGTTTAAGGCAGGCAGCTCTCCTGGGAAGAGCTCGGTTTCAGCAGACTCCAAATTCCTGCTGATGCCAGCCTCCAGAGCAGTTCCAGAAATGTGTGTGTACCTGCAGGAGGGGTGTCACCTCCCCGTGCCCATATGGGCACAAAGACACCAGCCTCTGGAATGGTCCAGACAGGATGCTCATGGTGAGATAACCTGGCGTAGAAAACTCAAATCCTGACCTTCTTCTTCCTATACAATTATGTTTTATTTCACAAGACTGTCTTAGAGCCACGTTAGGGTTAATATAACTGTAAGCAGCCAGTGATTTTCATTAAAGACACAGATAACTTAAGCAATTTCAGAAATTACACAAAATGTCTTGTCCCTGCCCCAACAAAGGCATGTGCAGGACACATGGATGAAAAATGGAAGTGAAAAAAAAAGTACCAGCTTCTGACACAAACACCAAACACGGTAAGCACAGCCCCAAGGAAGAGGACCATGAAAGAGATTTTTCATTGATTCTTACCCAGATTAAGGAAAAGAAACCTCCAAAGTTTGTGTAAATGGAGATAATGGAGATAATGCGATACCCAGCTCTGCTACAGGTTTCACATCCACCTAGGAAAAACTTCCAGGGAATTAAAACTCATATTTCAGTTAATATACATTTCTGACAATCTTTTCATTTTATGGCAAGATAAAAGTCCACGGCTAAGTGCACATCCCAGCTTTTCAGTGTGACTATCATCTTATTCCCATTTCCTTTTAATCCTTCTATGGTTTCAGAAAGCTCCAGCAACACAAAAACCCCAAATCTTTAAGTTTCTGTCATGTGATTTACACTCTTACAGCCACTGCTGGTTTGAATTTCACAT
The DNA here is from genome assembly GCA_013399895.1 of Serilophus lunatus. NCBI lineage: Eukaryota > Metazoa > Chordata > Aves > Passeriformes > Eurylaimidae > Serilophus > Serilophus lunatus. The sequence continues at coordinate 737,409 of VXBA01001571.1, forward strand.
CCCTTCTGGAAGTGAAAGTTGAGCTGATCTTTTTTTTTATTTATTTTGTGATAAAAGAGCAGCCACTGAATTAATAGCAGGTCAGTATGAGATATATTGGAGCATGGTTAAGCATTTATGCTGAGAATCTCCTGTCATCTCCACCACCACCCACAGATGCCATAGCAACCACATTGCAGAGGGACTCCAACGCACACACAGTTGAACGTGCTGGTACATGAATGCACTTCTTGTTTTACTATTGTGATGCTGAATTCATTTCAGCTGCAGTTGCTCCTTCGTGGAAAGCTTCATTCCCACTGAAGAGAAAATAAACAAACAGCTCCGACTTTGCCTTTTTGGAATTTAGCTGTTGTGTAGAATTCAGCTGCGTAGGCAATTAGCAAAAAAGACCTCAAATTATATGTTGCACTTGCACTTGTACATAAGCTTTTAGAAGTGCTGTAAGAAAGTCGCCTTTACAGTGAACACAAGGTTCAACCAGAAGAAGCTGCAGTTTGTTGAGAACATATAATACAGAATAATACTTGTTTATTCACCAGTGTTTGAATATTTAAGTAATTCATGCAATTACTCTGAACTATAATGGTCTGAGTTTCACCAATGTTATGTACAGTCAACAATTTGCTGCAATTAAAAATACATAGCTTGTAAAATACAGGAAGGTTGTTTTTAACACATTTTTATAATATGTTAGGGACAGTTTAAAAGTATGCTAGAGCATCCAGCTTGTTCTTCTCCAAGTACTTTCTTCACAGTTTATTCCCCCATGAAAAGCTACCTCCAATGGTGTGGGCTTTTCTCAACTGCTGCTGTGATCCCACTCTGTTAAACCCACTTCCAACCTCCCCATATCCCTGTGTATCACTTCCAGGCATTAATTGCTCCATATTCCTTGCAGGGATCATTAGTCAAATATTTCACTCAAAACACTGTCTTACATATTGTCTGTAGACAGCTCTAAATCCAAGAACAAATTGTTCCTGTTACGTATTCACCGTTTTTGGTTTCTTCCCTCGTTGTGCTTCTAGCTGTCTCCCAGTAGAGCTGAGAACAAAACCTCCACACAAAGGGAGGGACTGCACTCCAGGCAGGATCTGCAGCCAGATGGATCATTTTGATGTGAACCACCCCTGTCTGACCTTTGTGTAACTGTCATGTTTGGCTACTGGCCTTTGAAGTGATGGGATAAGAGGTCTCCAAAAGGGGCAGGCAGGACAAGGGTAATAAATGCTGCTGAGATACAGGCCCAGAAAATAACTTATTTTAAATATCTTTCTCATGTACAGTGTTCCAAAGTGTTTCTGCTCTCCAGTCTTCCTCTTTTTCTCTTGCTCAAGCTGCTTAGTGGGGAAAAAGGCACGGCCATTCCCTGCCTGAGCCTGCAAACTCTGTCTCTTGGTTTAGTTTCTCTCTTGAGAGATCAAACGAGAGCTTTAGAAGTGCTCTCCTTGTCCTGACACGGGCTATGCCACCAGATTCACATCTCTCGAACAATGCAACATTTCTTTGGCACCGGGATCAGAATACAAACAGAAACCACAGAATGGAAACAGAACTGGAGGATCCCAGCCTCAAATTCTTTGGCCACATTCACACTTAAAATTTGGTGCACAGCAGGCTCCCAGTCCTGGCTTGGCTAACTGGGAGGACCTGTCAGAGCATGCACCTGAATTTCTCTTTAAATGAAAGGTCAGTGCATTCCCCACCTAAAGTGGCAGGACATGACCAAGGATGTACCTCTTATGGGAACTCAGACCAAGGCCAATGGCATGGGACATTCCTGTTGGCGAGACTGAAGACAACTTTGGATATTGGATTTCTCCCTGGAGGTTCTTGGAACAGTGTCCAGCCACCCCTTAGTTTTCTTTTGATGACTTAAATGGACTAAGCTCCTTAAATCTCTCTCTGCAAGTCATCTTTCTCAGACTTGTATACATTCCTGTGCCTCTTTCTTGAATTGTCTCCAGCTTTTCAACCTCCCACTTGCTTTGTGGATGCAAGAGCAGGGTACAATGGGTTGGCAGCAATATTAGGAGATGGGGAATACCCAGACAACATTACCATCCTCTTCTCCCTGGATTTCCTCTGCTTATACATACAAAGATTAGCTCAGTTCATGGGCAGTTGATTACTCACTTTGATTTGCAACCCTTTTTTGGTCACGGCTTTCCAGTGTAGAACCACCACAGCCCCCACCAGGCAAATATCTTCTTTCTCTGATCATGTGACTTGGTTTTACTTGCTTACCTTCAGACTGCCAATTATCCATTTGTATCAGTGACCTGGATTCCTTCTTTTGACCATTTTCCCAGCTTTTTTCATCTGAAAAAAAAATTGTTGATAATGATTTAAAGGGCTTTTTCCTAAGTTGTTGATAAAATACAATAGTGTAGAGCCAAGAATCAGTCCCTGTGGGATCTGTCTAAACACACACCCACTCAAAGAAAATTTCTCTGGTTATAATTATATCTAAGTCCTGAAGTTAGCCAATTCTTAATCCATCTAATGTGTTTCACAGTGGTTTTATATTGTTTTAGTTACTTCATCAACGTGCTGTACTGTTACAAGACGCATTTCTTACAGAAGCCCATCATCAATTCCCTCATCAGCCAGACCTGAAATCTAACACAAATTCCCCTCAGCTGCATTAGAACTTTCACATTTGGGTGTCAGCAGCAAGGTGGGCACACCAGCACAGCACTATATAAACTATCTTTGCCCCCACAGCCTTGCTCTTGGCAAGGTGGAAAGCTGCTGCAGATGGTGCTGGTGTTTCAGGCTGTCTCTGGAAGGGGGTTATACAATCCACTGAAAAATGTCCTGGAGGAGAGTCTGGGTTTTCCCCACCCCTTTGTAATCAGAGAATCTCTGGTTTGTAATTCCATAAAGGATTTGTAAACCAAAGGTGTTCAAAAAAATTTCTCTCGTGTTGGAGGTAACCTCAGCCTTCCATTCAGACATCAACAAAGTGCAGCACCTCTCTGGCTCCTCAAACACTTGGAGGGCAACATAGGTAAAATGGAATTTTGAGGCAGGATGTTTATCCTCGTCTCCCAAAGTGTTTGGTGTGATTTTTATCAGGAAATGAGGTTAATCAGACTGTCTTCCCTTTCTCCAGCTATAGCAGCATCCCACACAATGTTCCCAATGTGTTTGCCCTGCTAGGGATGGATGGAATAGGGTTTAGGTCGTGGTACATACTTTAGTGCCTGTAAGTGGTGGGGTCAGTACCAATTCAGTCATTTTTTTGAGTGCAAAGAGGGTAGCTCAAAAACTTGTCCTTTCCAAGGACACCTGTTGAACTCAGAGAAGGCACCTGTGAAATGTGATAGTCTGCTTCGGGAATGAAATACATGTATTTGCAGTAGCCTTGGATGTCTTGACTTTGCCAAAAGGTAGACAACCCACAGATTATATATACACACAAAATTAAACAATTGTTATCTGAATTTAGATTTGAGAATGAACAGGATGTTAACGAGATAATGTCTAGGCATGATACGGTCTCACATCTTGGCACAAGAATGTATAATCATGTCTTCTACACTGTTTAAAAAGACAGACTAGTGATACCTTGTAAGTATTCCATGCCTATTTATTTCTATACATTTATTAGGATTAAACTATTTATAATGTCAGTGTTTCTTAGTGTACATAAATTCTGATTTAATGCTTATAAATAACTTAAATGTAAAGATTCAAGGACAATGAAAAAACAGGAAGCACGGGCAGAGGGAGGGTTAACTCAGCAAGGGCAGTTTCCACTGGAAAATGTGCTGCCTAAAATGGACTTGTTTGTGGTGAAGCCCAATAACACTTTCAGGTTCAGCTTGATTTCCAAAGTGTGCAGTTTTCAGCAGCAACTGCCAGAATAGAAACAGGGAGTCAACATCTCTGCAGCCAGGCTTCAATTCATGATAATGTGCAGTAAGGGCAGGCTGTGATTGCAGGACTGTGTGCCCGACCACATGCAAATCTCATTCCAACCGCGCAGCAGCCGCCTGACGCGAGGTGGGTAATAGAGGGTCCGAGTTCTTATCACTCAGCAAACTGTTTGGGGAGGAGTTCATTCAAATAAAAACAGAAAAGAAAAGGAAATTCAGCTTTGAAGGGATGAGCGAGTGGGGAACTTGTGAGATGAAGCAAATCCTCTCCTGGGAATGCTCTTGCTGCACCCACCTGTAGCTCCTGTTGGTGTTCCAAGAGTGTGGCCCTGCCGACAGCACAGAATGTAAGGCAGAAATTCTGTCTGAGCTGCATTTTTTTCCCTCCCCGATCTTCAGAAGGGATTGAAAAAAAACCTGTGGCTGCTTCTAATCATTAATCACTCTGAAAGACTTGCAGAACTAACTGTGCAGTCAGAGCACTGGGGAAAATAGGGAGAGAAAGAAAAGTGTTCAGGTGGTTTCTAGATGTCTCTAATTTGGGGTTTCCTGTACTTCATTTCTGTGATTATTTTGTATTCTCATAAATTACCCTGTTGAGAAGACTTTCATTTTGCACGATCTGCATTTTCCTTTGGACAATTACACCCAAACTTAAATTTACTATTCCCTACTCACTCCTGACTGCAATGGTGTTTTTCTCTTGCCTTGTCTATCTGCTGATTCAGTCCGTTCCATCTGAGAAGGGATGAACCTGCATTGTGCTACCTAAGCCAGGGGAAGAGTCCTGGCTGTAAAGCCTCCATGCTCACTACCAGCACCAAAGCCTCTTAACTGGGACAGGCAGAGAACTATCTAGAAGTCAGGATGTCCCAGTATATACTGGTGAATGCAAACTAAAGGATGCCAGTCAAATGCTGAAGTTTCTTTCTAGATCACTGACTTTTTTCACACTTTGTATCCTGTGATTCCTCTGTAAAAGTGTCACTTAATTGGAGCATGAAGTTCCTTTTGCAGATCCTTATCTAGGCTCTTGAAGGTGGATGAAAAACCACTTGTGTGGGCAGTGATTCTGAGAAATGTCCAAGATGCAGCTTGTGCATGTCATGGTCCTGTTTTGGTCCCACATTTGCCATCAGAGGGAAGGTGCTAGACCTCCACAGCAGGGAGCTCCAAGCCCTTGTAGATCCACCTTCAGGGCACACACTTCACTTCCACACTCAGCTTCAGGCTCTTTCACTCTCTAAGGTTTTCAAAGGTCTAAAAACAAATCCAAGCAGCTGAGTTTTCTTGACACTAGAACTCTCAGCTAAAACTCCTGAATCACCTCTTTTAAGGTCTTTTTAGCTGTCATTCTTATGCATCTTTTATGCATCTTTTTAGTTTCTCCTTTGGGTCTTTGCATTGGTGTAGTATTGCAGCAACCAGCAGTTGTTTGTGGCTGGCAGGAGCATGTATGAAGGAAACGGAAGGGAACACTTGTTTGGAGAGGAAATAAAGGTGAACAATCACATGGACCTTACAAACATGTTGAAACACAATAAAATACAGATCGTTCCAACTTTGGCAGTGAGGGTGTAATGTTTAAACAAAGACATTTAAAGATCATACAGATAATTTTCAGGGAGGAGAAAGACAATTTTGTGGCCTACTTTGAAGCTTGGACATGCCTTAGTCCAGCAGCAGCCCCTCCCTGTGCCCAGGACTGCCTTGCTTTTTGGTATCTGGCAGGTGAGTCTCTCCCTGCACTGGGCTTTCTGTGGGATTTTCCCAGCTGAAACCTTGAAGTTGGCTGTTTTGCCTGTTCTGTGATGTGGTGATGTATGTTTATGGTTTGTGAAGCACCTCAGGGTGAAAGGCCTTCTGTAAATGCTGTTATTCATCAAGAAATAACCGGGTCCGTTCTTTAACTGTGAGCTGGAATCATTCCCAAACCCCACCGTCACATTCAGCTGTTTATTATTTTTACTAGAGCGGCGCCCAAGGATGAAATGGGAATGGGGGTGCCTTGTGCTGAATGCTGTGCGAATGTAAATGTCATCTTCTCACCAACAAGAGAGGAAAAGGCTGTGGGAAGGGAAGTGTTTTATACACTGTGTCTGAGAGTCTTTCTTTCCCAGCTCAGCAAGGATGATTGCAGGCCAGAAGGTCTCTATATTTTTCCTCAGACCAAAGCTAGAAGTGGGGCCCTACAATGAGAACAGCCCCATCCGAGACGCTGGTCTCCCCTTTCCACTAATGATGGCAAAGACTCATCCTAAGGGCAGTTCAACCAAGCAAGTTCAGACACCAAATTTAAGCTGAGGTGAACCACATCCTTCCTGAATCTGCTTCTCTCCCCTGAATAAAAGGGCAAATCATAACCCAAATGCAGATATAGACACTCACAGGCAATTTTCAGGTTGGGATGAGAGGAACACACAGGGAGAGAGACCAGGTGCTCCCTTTAAGCAAACCCCACTATTCTATTCTGTATGAATGGGAAGGTCCCTCAAGATATGTTGCCTTAACCTTCGTCCTGAGCCACATACCAATCACCATCTCTATCCCTTTTTCCTTTGTTCTACAGGAGGTAAAGGAATCAAAGAAGATATGAACCCTCCCAACTAGAAGGAGTAGTGTAATGGTGGGAGTATGTACATCCAAGGAGAGTGGGACAAGTAGAAATATCACAGTCAATTAGATTTTGTGTGTCTGACAAGAGACTAGTCAAAGCTGCAACAAACCTCCATTTATCCCCACGGGAACGTAGCATGTCTTATAGGATGCCAAGGAGAGCATTCATGTTAAAAACAAACAAAAAAGGGCTTCTGTGTGAAATTAATACTGAATGTTAATGCCTTGCAGAAGGATTTGGACTCTCTTAGGTTTTTGGGCTGTAGCTCTCTGAGGGCAATTAGAAGCCTTGGTAAAAATGCACCTGCTTAAAGCCATGACAGATCATTATGGGCCTAATGCAGGTGATTAGCTAAAATCCAGCTTCTGGAGCCGGCACTTTGGGGCTGGAACTTGTGCACAAACAGAAGTGCCTGTGGTTTCCCTGCTTTCTGGCTCCCACTGACTCAGAAAGGTTCCAGCAGAGCCTCTCCTCCTTTTGGCATTTTAACATCCATTTTTGGCTGGCCTCCACCATATCAGCAATGTATAAAAATACAGAATAAAACAAAAGTAACAGATGGAAATAATTTTGAACAGAACACAAGGCTCTCCTGATGAAAACACTGTGAGGGAGAGCCTGTTTAAAGATCTCACCTCAAACTCTCTTACCTGTTTCTGCTGCCTATTCATTTGGGTTTCACACGTGTCCAAGTCTCTGCATTAAGTTGAGACCAGTTTCTTTTGAGCTGGGTCCAGGCTTTTAGAAGCTAGTTGAAAAAAAAAGAGATATTAGATAAATATGAAGCATTAGGAAGAAATTCTTTACTCAGAGGGAGGTGAAACACAGGACTACATTTCCCATAGAGGTGGTAGATGTCCCATCCCTGGAAATATTCAAGGCCAGGTTGGACAGGATTCTGAGGAACCTGATCCATCTGATGTCCCTGTTCATTGCAGGAGAGCTGTACTGGATGAACTTTAAAAGTCCCTTCCGAACAAAGTGTTTTATGATTCTATGAATTGCAGTGAGATTTTAATTCTTCCTGGGCTGGTTGAGGGTCTCTAAGATGTTTTTTTCTGCCAAGAGGAAACATTCCCCATGAGGGAAAAGAATCCCAGTACCCAGTGCAGTGCTGGTTTGAATTGGTCCCATTCTCTTCTTACTGTGGTTATGAAGAATGTTTTCACAGACTTGGAGGAAGTTTTGGTTATTTCAGGAATGGCTGCCTACTAGTCCTGCAGTAGTTACTGCTACACGTCCTTCTTGGCCTGTTTACATCTGCCTGGACCAAAGAGCAGCCATTGGTAAGGTGGTGTTTTGTACCACCATGTGTGTCTTTCCATATATAAATCCCATGGACCTGACAGTGCTCAGCTTTGTGAGCAAACACCACTGCACCAGGTGTATCACCAGGCATAGATTTACCCTGTTGCCCATTAGCTTTGCAACAATAAAATTTATTGCATCAGTAAGAAGTGACATTACCGTATTTTCCCATTGTAATAATTTATTCTTTGGACATTGTGCTGATATTTAAAACACCCAACAACCAAATGTAAACAAATGCTCTGACTCAGTTGTGATGTACTTTAAAAGACACAACCTATAAACATCCTTTCCTGCTGAGGCCCAAACAAAGGCAGAGGGCTTTCCTCCAGCTCTGCAAGGTTGGCTCTGAACATCTTCTGCAGATGCTGTAGAGTCCCCTGCAGCTCTCTACTTTTATGCCATTTCTTCTATGAAGTTTATTTATTACTCCCCAGATGTCTGACTGACAATGTTTAATAGCAGTCCTCTATCATGCTGCTTGGCATAGCAGGGCAGAGGCAGTGGTTTCCCTGAAAGCACCTTCCAGAATGCCACTGGCAGATTTGCTTTATCCGTTGAGGCAGATCACACGCCCAAGCAAATTGTTTAATTTCCGGTGGCTGTATGAACACTTTCCTCCTTCGTTCTTCACGTTTCTGGCAGTGACAGGAATTGCAAATGTACGTTCATTAAAAGAAATTTGATATAATTACCAAAGTGGAGTGAGAGGAGGCTGATTTGTATGGCTGGAGCTTTAAAACTGCTGACTACAACTTGTGTGTGAACAGCAGTGTGTGCCCAAGAGAAAATGTGGAGGGGGAAAGAGACCATGACCCATTTAACTGTTTAAAACAGAGATATTAAAGCTCTAACTATTGAAGTTGGGGGTGTGTGTGTGTGTGTGTGTGCAGTGAGGGGTGACTGTGTGGTGCCTGTAAAGGGGATTACAGACCATGGGTTCACATTAAGAGGTGAGCTGCTCCCAGAGCTTTTATCCGTAATAAATGGAAAGAAATATCGGATAATGGGAGATTTCAATCATAAAGATGTATGCTGGAAGTCTCATATAACCAGAAATAAATCTCTTTGAAGTTTCTCCAATGATATGTGATCATTTTCTAGCCCAGGAGATATTACACCCAACATGAGATAACTATTTCAGATTCCATTCTGACAGATTGGTCTGTGTGTTGGAAGCTGACGGTATCTGAGGAACATATGGCTGGGACTCCGATTCAATAGGGGCACAGGATGGACCAGCACAGTAATGAATATATTCGGTAGCTCCAAAGGGATAATTTCCCAGGACTGAAGCAGCATAAAAAGACTGAAAGTTGGGCTTTCTATAAGAGGATTTTACCAGCTGACCAATCCCCTCAATTTCACAGTGATGTGAGAGGGCAATTTCGATTGAAATCCCATACTGCTAAGAAGGGAGAATGTCACTCAGTGTGAGATAAATGACTTAATAAACTGATTGGGACAAATAAAATCTACCTTAAAGTGGATGGATGCAAAAATACACTGTCCCTACACTGCCAGGGAGGAATTTTGACCTTTGATGGCTGAAACGCTGCAAGCCCTTTGCGTGTTCAGGTTTAGGAAATAGTGAAGACTGGGCTGACCTCGTGTTGGTGGGAAGGAGAAGCTGGACACAACCCCAACGACCACCAAAATACTTTGTAGCCGGATATAGGACCCCTGTCTCTTTAGTTTATCCAAAAGAAAAGCAAGAGGTGACACGTTATCTGTGCTTGTGTGCTTTGTGGGGGAAGCACCAGGTACCTGGGTCAAGAACTAGATGAGGAGACTGTGCTGTGTGCTATCAGAATTGAGCTGGTGGTTCTTCCTGCCTGTAGAAAACCTCTGAATGTGTCAGATGCTGGTAAAAAACACTGGTGATATTTGATTATACAAAGCCTATTCAGAGTTCCATGCCATTTCCTGGAATGATGCAGCATTGTCTGTCACAGGCAGCAGACTCGGCAGGGTGCTGGGAGAGGCTGGTTCCAGCAAGATACACTTGATACACTCTCTGCCTTTGTATGGAGCCTCATGAGCTGTCAAACACCAAGCTAGAGCTAGTAGATGGGAATTTTGGATCCTGGAGTCCTGGCATGCTACTAGAAGAATGGGAAAAATAAGTTCAAATTCAGAAATACTGTGAAATGGCAAAATATTGTGGAAAAGGCTGGAGGGTTTATGCAAAGTGACTTTAGCTATGCCATTACATCCCCCTCAAGGGACCCACAACCTCCTCTTGCAACAGGCAAGTCCCTACCTTCCCATGTGTCCATTGCCTTGGCTGTAATACAGTATTTTACAGAGAATATTGTAATCTCCTGTGCAGAATGGCTCTTTAAGTGCCATTTAAGTGTTATGATTATATTATATTTCCAATGCAGGAGAAAGTGGTTTCTTCTACTTTGCACCAATAATTGAACTTATCTAGAATGACAAATTGATGGGCTCTGGAAAGGGAGCAGGTGTGATGTCTAAACTGGCCTGAAATTCAGTCAACAGCTTGTAGCATCTCTGGGAAGCTTCTGAGTACTTGTTACTGTGTCTTCTGTCTTCAAAATCATGAAGGAAATCAAAGAGAGAAATCTGTGAAGTTTTTGCAAGTGGTCAGATGACTTAATTTCTTAGCAGTTCTCTGGTAACCAAAGCTTTCTTATTTTTTTCCCCCCAAATTGCATCTCTTTTCTTGAATTCATATATAATACTGGATAATCTGCGTCTTATTACATTGCTTTCCAGGGGAAAGGAGGGATAAAAAACCACTCAGGATCTATCTAGCATTTCCCAGTGGGTCAATAGGTCTATTTCTAGAGAAAAGTAGAAGAAAGAGCCTTGACCTTGCTGAAACTCACCCATCTACAGACCTCTATTCCTGCAGGTGTAGAAACCTGATTCACAGTAAGACCTTGTGTGCTCACAAATCCCTCATGGTCCTCCTGCAGAAAAGCCACTTTGATGAGGGGTAGCGAGATACCTGTTCCCAGCCATTCTGCAGCTGCCCTGGATTTGAGAGAGAGAAGAGCCCCAAAAGACTGAAAACACCATGAAGTGCAGCATGGAAATAACTCACACAAAAAGCTTGGCTGTGGCTGTGAGATTTAGTTCATTTGAACTGCCAAACACACCCAAACTCACTTATTCTGGCCTAAACCCACTTATTCTAACACGGAAAGGGCACCGGTGCTCTTTGTAGCAAGTACTATGAAAGTAGAAATAAAAAAGAGAAGAAAAACCCCTTCAGCTCCCCATGGCTAATCAGGTATTCACCTTGAACGAGTACTAATGAAACCAGCACCACATCAAAGGGAAAGCTGGCTCCAGTCGAGATTGTTATTAAAAAATTTAAGAGCACCAGGCAGCCCTCAACCAGTGTGACTGCATCTCACATTCTGTTCTGTACAGAGAAATGAAGCCCCATCATTGTCCTCTCAGCTGCCACCGGCTCTGTGGCTATTGCCATCAAAAAGAGGCACTTGGGGAGCTGTCCTTGCAGGCAGGGATGTTTTTTTTGTTCAGGGACTCAGTATTTCATTTCTCTTCCACTCTTCACATAGTCAAGTTACCAGAAGGTACTAATGCAAGCCAAACCCACCAGGTGCTGACTTGATTTTTGGTGTAATGGCAATAGCAAGCTCCTTTCTGTCACAAAAGTAAAAATATGTTAAATATTCTGAATTGGGAAAGAAACCAGAACATCCCATTTGGAAACATAGCCAAAGAAAAATAAACATAATTTTGTGAAGGCAATTAACTGGGAATGAGATACTTACAGATAGGCCTCCAGCTGAACAGAAGTGTAAGAGGTAAGGAGGGAGTCCCAAGGTAGGATGGAGCCACTCTAATTCTTGTGGGTGACTTTGCTGCCATAAAATGGATATTTATATCAAATAGTACCGCAGGTGAGGAGTCCAACCTTCCTTTTTGCCAGGGCCAAAGATAGGGCATCTCTATATCCCTCCATCCTGAACTGCAGGATCATGCTCCAAGTATGTTCTTGTTGATGACAAGAGCACTGAGTTTTCTTGGTGTATCATCTTGAAGGAGTCTTTATTTCTACCATCACTGGAGAATTTTCCCCTCAACTTCAGTAGCATAAAAACCTGCATGTTTGTACACTTGGACATTGGGCTAAGAATTTTTCTCACATTAAAGTCTTAAAATCCTTCATTTTTCTACTATTTTGGACATCTGTTACCTGACATGAGTCCCTTTGAATGCAAGCTGAAAGCATTCAGGGTTTTATCTACAATAATGGCACGTCCACACACAGGTGAAGTGATGTCTAATGTTGAGTCATTCCTTTAGTCAAAAACTCCCCTGTAGGTCATCAACATCCAGATTTCAGAGTAAGATGGTGTCAAATGAACCCACAAGAATCTGCTCCAGTGCACACCTGAATCATGTGATCTTACAAAATGACAGAATTGAAGCAGCTAAATACCTCGTAGTTCCTAAACAAACCCTCTGATGTCACTGTCTTAAAGGGACAAATTCTATATCTTTGGAGAAAGTTGAGGTTGTTCAGCCTGAAGAAGACCCTGGGGAGACCTTAGAGCCCATTCCACTACCTAACAGTGCTACAGGAGAGCTGGAGAGGGACTTTGGAAAAGGGCATGGAGTCATAGGACAAGGGTGAATGGCTTTAAACTGAAAGAGAGCAGGTGTAGTTTAGATCTTATAAAGTTTTTTAACAGTGAAGGTAGTAAAACACTGGCACTGTTTATCCAGAGAGGTGGTGGATATTCAAGGCCTGGTTGAGGGGGAGGAGGCAGAGGGAAATGCCTTGCAATGCTCTTTGCAAGGAGCAATGCCTTTGGCTCTTGCTGAACTCCGGCCATGGAAGATTCCAGGGACCAAAATGGTAGTCCCAAGTTACAAGGCAGAAGAAAGTCTCTGCTTGCAGTGGCTGGATTGAGATTTTTGCTCACTACTATTTTATGAAAATGTCTGTACCTGTGAAATTGAGGCATGAAGGCTCAAGAGAAGCGGGAGGAGGCACAAAGAACCACCTTTGGAAAGCAAGGCATAAAGTTTCCAAGAAAAATGGCATTTTGGCCCTGAGTGACAAGGACAAAATGAAAACAGAGAGAGCAATGACAGTCCCTGCCATTTGTGTCTTGCTCTGCCAGGAAAAATAGGAGTTTAATTCCACAAATACACTGAATTGTACCAATTTTACCTAGCTCTGTCACTAAGTTCTTTTCCATCATGGGTTTCAATGACCATGTGGTTTGTATGAACTGAGCATTAGCTCACTTCAATCTCCCCACAGTGCTGTGGTTTACATGGTTCACTGATTTTCCAGAGGCTGGCAGAGGTGTTGATGCCTTGACTAGGGAAAAAACAGGCCAATGTGCTTCAAAGTAGCTAATGAATTTATCCACTCAGCTTTCAGTGAGGTGGACAAATGGATTTTCCATGTTAAAGAGGGGCATGGAGTCCGAAGGGGAAAAAAAGTGTTATTAAGTGGTACGGAGCTGCACACAGAATATATATTTGTACACTTCTGTATGTGTGTGTTTTCCTAAATTGATGGATCAGGCTTAGAAAATGTTGTTTTAAAAAATCCAATTCAGCCAGGAAGATTAAAATTATGTCTTAAAAATGACTTTTAAGCAGAGGAGTCATTTAAGAGTGATGGAGGGAGTCCCTCAGCCCAGGACTGGCATGGACCTTGATTGAGGCACCCTCTCTAGAGGATGAGGGGCTGAATCTCACAGGTCTGAGAGCACTGTGAACCCCATGTTGCAGGAAACATTGTAATTCCTTCGTCCCTAGACTTGTTGAACCAGCAACCACAGGCCGTGGAGAGTCTCACGCAAGAATGCAGGACCTGCACAACCCATCTCAGTGACCTCAGCAGGGGTTAAGGAAGGAGCCCTGACCTTGAGCATCCTTTCCCCAGCTGTGAGACCAGCCTTTGTTTGAGACTTTTATTGTTCAGGTCCTGGAGAAGAATAGGCTGTCGCCGGGAGCGAATCTCAAGAAGAAAATTGCCACACAGGCAAAAACTGTCCTCATGTCCTGTTTCCAATAGAATTGGATTTTTTTGACCACCTGGATTCAATAAAAAGCACAAAAAGAAAGAATTGAAGGGGGCATTGCTTTTCATGGAGTGCCAGCAAATAATTGCAAAAAGTTGCTGGTTTTTAAAGAATTGCATGACTGGAGACAAAACAGGGTGCTCAGGGCTGTGCAGACACACCAGATTCTTCACCAATTCCAGACTGAACCCTAACGCCAATTCTACTGCTTATTCTTCTCCTCGAGAACTCCTGGTCTGGGCATTTATCTTCATCTTCTAAAGCATCTCCTGATGCTGGCTCTAGCAAGGACACGGAGAGGGGAAGCATCAGCTACTGCTCAAAGGAGTGTTGAGCCACAGTGGCATTTCTGTACGAAGATATTGACCCTGGCAGCTGGAAGGCGATGGCGTGGTCGGGGTGGAATTGCACCAGCAACTCTCCACCTCCACTTTCACTTCAGATGTCACCAAAGTTGGGCACTATCTCTAACAGCCTCAAAATAACCCCAAGACAAAACATTTCCAGAACATTATAGAAAGTCTTGAATTTGTGACTATAGAAACACTGGGCATGCAGATCCATACTGTATATAAATTGTGTTAGGTCTTTCTTCATAAGTTCCCCCCTTTTCCAGGGACCACCGTTTGCTTTGTATATATATATATATATCTATATGTGTGCTGTATTTGTAAAATGTTAAAACGTTCTGGTTTTGTAGTCACTGTCACTCAGCTAGTGGGTCCCTCAAACTGTTCTGCCTTGCACCCCCTGGTAGCTCCTGCCAAATTCCATCGTGTCTATTCATGCCAATGGCAAGTATCACACCTGCTGGTATCTGGAGTGTGTTCTTCATAGGGTTAAGAATGTAGGATTTTTGGGAGTCTTTTTTGTGTTTCAAATATTGTTCTGATTTGGAGCTTTTAGTTCAGACTTTATAAGCTATGGACTGTCTCCTGACACCAGAAGCATTGGTGTTGATTTTTGCCACTGAAACTCTTTTGGTAGATTCACTCACCCTCCTGGCTCCCTTAAAGTCTCAGCAGGTCAAAACTACCAGCAGTGCTGGGACAAGGCAGGATACTGTACCTCTCTTCCCACAGTATGTCCTGCAGGATGTTCTTCCTCTGTATAAACATATAAGAAGTTTTTGAAGAAAATTTCCATCAAATCTCTCTGTTACATCTGAAAGCAGCTCTTGTTTTGTGCTGTTCTGCCACTTTGCTACAGAGGCATTGATATGGAGTGACAGCCTGAGCATTTTATGGGTTATAATCCCAGGGGAACAGTTTCTTCTCTGCGGGATCAGCTGGGAGGCTCCTGAGAGCAATGACAGGAGAGCCTACAAATACCACAGGCATTTTCCTCAGTTTAGGGGCAGATGGGGTAACGCAACTCCCCCAGTGCCAGTGTGGTCTTGCCCCTCCGAGTTCAAAAAGTTTTGTTAAAAGCCCTTGAAAAACTTTGCAGAGGCAGAAGAACAGAGAGTGGAGGAATTGCTGCTGGGGGCATGCAAAACTACTGTTCCCTCTTGGTGGAGAATTGCAACAAAACATACCAAAGTCAGTTGTTTTGAGGAATCTATAGCCACAGGTGCCATTTGGGCTTTCTCACCCATGGCTCATGGTTTCCCACCCATGAGCCCATTGTGAACCACTTTATAAAACACACCCTCTCTTTATTGTGTGGAACAGCATGGGGGGAGCGAGAGGAAGACTCCTGTTGTGTACCCTGGACCACGGATAAATAGAGATGATAATAATAGTGATAAATAATAATAACAGAAGTGATAAATTGCAAAGAAACAGGGCCATGGGTAAGTGGTAACAGGCAGCAGAAGATAACACTGTGCTTGTCCTTTCCCACCCAGGACACAGAGGAATGTGGAGAACCTTGGAGGCAGCATTGCTTCATACAACACTCACAATGTGCAGCCTCGGGGAGTTTTTTACCTCCCTGATCAGGAAGGGGATGGCAGATTGCTGAGCTTCTCAGAGGCAATACATACAAGGGAGGTTGTGACTGGCTGGACCTCATCCTGCTGCGCTCCCAAAAACTCTGACTTTAGGGAATGGCGTGGGAAGGTATCCTGACATAGTAATGGGAGAAATAGGACAGCTCTGCCTTGAAATGTCTGGGCAAAAATTAAATGCCACTTTCTGGAAGAAAAAATTGCTGTGATATGGTGCCAACGGGCCACAGAGCTGTCCGTGTTCGGATGAATTCTCTCTGCGAGCGGCACGGGGCCCCGCGCCTGCCAATTAGTGAGTTCGGAGAATGCATCCCGCTCCTCCCCGCTCCTGCAGCAATGCAGCTCCGCTGTGCCTCTGCCCCTGGTGGGGCTGGAGCATATTCTTCTCTTCCAGAGGCCGGGAACTCATCGCTCTGTTTTTCTGTAACATGATTTTCTTAGTTCAAAGAAACCAGTGCTTGTTTTAATTAAGGAATATGTTTCTCTTTTCTTGCTTCTTGGCTTTCTGCCTGGTCCTGCGCTTTTGTGCCTGGAGAATAAAATGTTTCGTTCAAAACAGAGCCCTCTTTGTCCTTGTGTGGCCGCTGGTCGTAGAGGTGAGGGACCTGGGGAGGCGGCGGCAGTTTCGATTTTGGGGGTGGAGGAGCACGGAGAGAGAAAGGGACTGAATTACAGAAAAACTGCAAAGAAAAGACAAGTTTTGTAGCACTCATCGCTCTTAACTCTTCCCACATTCTGAGAGCCGTGGCAAATCCTATTTATGCAAATCCTCACCTTAGCAGCTTTCAAATATTCTTAGAGCCACTGGTGTGAACAGAAGTGGAAATTGGAAGTATATAATCCCAGCCAAACGGTGAGTACCTGCGGAGCTCACTGCAAAATGTGTGAGCAATGATGTGGCACATTTAACTGGTGTTTGCTGACCGCTACCTCCCAGCAGCAGCTGCTTTTTCACAGCTCTGCTTTAGCTTATTGGCCGTCCTCAATATTGGGCTGAATTCCAAATAAAGCAGGGGAATCAGCTGGCAATTCATTTGATGTATTAGATTTTTTTTTCGTCCACACTTAATTGAGCATTCTACTTCGAGTAATCCTCGGCATTAGATTAAATCTCTATTGATCTCATTTTAATGAGCTCACCACTGTGACCAACAGCCCCTTCTCCCGTAGCAGATGGAGACGTGGCCATCCAAACGTGTGGCAGAAATACCTTGTTTAAGAGGACTGACACCTTCTCTTCCGTACAACTGTCCTTGGCACCCCGTTACGCTCGGAGTTTGCGGATCCAAAGCCAGCAGATACATCCTGTTCTTTGCACCGTGCCCTTGTGAGGTTCCTATTGCAGAGAATTTCTTTATAAACACTGCCAAGAGCTTCCTGCCTAGAGATTTCACTCCTGAGCAGGCAATGTCCAGGTCCATCAGTGTGAATGCAGGTAGCTGAATGCTCTGTGTGAGCTCTCTCCTGTGCCTCAGGGAAACACGGATTACTGGAGTGCTTGCAGCTCTGACTGCCTGCTTAAGGGGAAATATTGCAAATTCAGGTCTGGGGCAAATCAATCTTGCGAGCTACAGAATTGATTCCACTCTTGCATTTAAATTTCCACTCGAGATTAAAATATAAAATGAAGGAAATCTCCCTTCCCTTCCTCATGACAGAAAAAAAAAAAAAAGATTAATGAGTGTTTAAATCCTAATGACAAACACATCCTAATGACCCAGCACTTTATGATTTGCTTCACTCTAGCATTTTGTAGACTTTGTAGATCAAATTCTCTTTAGGGTCAGCTAATCACATCTTCTACCTAGCAAAGGTCATGGGGATTTACTTTGTGATTTTTGCATACAGCCCAACAGCTTCTATTGGAACTGAATAGTTTAATCCTGTCTGAAAGACCTTGCTGTAAAGATGGCAACATGGGCATGTTCTTGGGGAGGGGATGAAGAGCAGTGTAGTGCTATGGAAGAGCCAGTTTAATTGAAATCTCATTCCCACGTGGTTTAAGTGCTTGTATCATCAAAAGATGTCATGCACAAAATAATAATTATATTTATATGCTCAGTTTTGGTGTTTTTGTGACAAGCGATATTGCTGAAGCATAGCTGAGGTGCAACCACTGTGGCAGGGATGTTGTGTCGTCTTTTATCTTGAAGTTTGCTATGTGAATTTGCCAATGCTGCCCATCATCATTTTCAAATTTTTTTATTGCTCACTTACTTTTTTCCTCTTTCTTATCTATCAGAGAAAATATGTCTTGCATCAGCAGATCGTGATTAATAGTCATGATGTGTAATGACATTAATTAGCAATAGCTATTGCTAATGATTAGTAACAGCAGCTAAGTTAAACCTTGGCTGCAATGATTTATTTTGGTACTTTTATTGAGCTGTGCATCTGGCAATACTGGGATGCTGTAATGGCTTCAGGGAGGAATGTCTATGTGGGGACATGAAGAGCTGAGAAACACATTGAGTGAAGCAGA
The DNA here is from genome assembly GCA_013399895.1 of Serilophus lunatus. Classification (NCBI taxonomy): domain Eukaryota; kingdom Metazoa; phylum Chordata; class Aves; order Passeriformes; family Eurylaimidae; genus Serilophus; species Serilophus lunatus. Next base: position 755,701 of record VXBA01001571.1, read on the forward strand.
TGTGGGGACTTGTCCCTCCTTATTGCTCCACACAATGATCCACTGGGAAATTTGGGTGCTTCAGTGGGATGGAAGATGGAAGCTCTTCATGTAATGTGCCATGAGGCTTTAGCACAGGTCACAGATCAGAGAATGGTTTGAGTTGGAAGGGACCTTCAAGATCATCCTGTTGCAAGCCCCTTACCATTGGCAGGGCCACCTTCTGCTAGACCGGGTCGCTCAAAGCTGCATTCACCTGGCCTTGAACATTTCCAGGGACGGGGCATCCACAGCTTCTCTGGACAACCTGTGTTCGTGCCAGTAAAGAATTTCTTCTTAACATCTAATCTAAGTATCTCTACTTTTAGTTTAGAGGTATTCTCCCTTGTCTTAGCACTATCTGCCTGTGTAAAAAAGTCTCTCTCCCCCTTTTTTATAAGCTCCCTTTAGGTACTCAGAGGTGCTCTAAGGTCTCTCCAGAGCCTTCTTTTCTCTAGCCTGAAAAGCCCCAGCTCTCTCAGCCTGTCTCCATAGCAGAGTTGCTCCAGCATTTCTGTCCCCTTTTCTAGACTCACTCCAGCAGACATATTAACCATGAATTCCAAAAGGGTTCAGGGAGAAGCCTGTAATTACTCATGTTGGAATGAGAGGTGGAATCACCTTTCGTGGGGAGTCACAGGATTTATAAAACATAGAAACGCTGTCTGGGGTGTAGAAGCTTTTGTGCTAGTGCTGAATCTCTGTGTACCCACTTGGAGAGGAATTGCTCTTTCCTTCCACGAGACATCAAGTCCTCACTTCAGGAATGATGAACTGAAGCCAGGTTTGGATTCCTGATAAAGTCCTGCTTCTGAAGCCAAAATGTTGTGTTGCACAGATTTTATATAGCTCCTTCACAAGGAAATGCTGTTTTAATGCCTGTAACTTATTTTGACATTGGATGGGAGACAAGCCAGAAGCACAAAGCGATAATCTCCACCGTTGCTAGGAAGGATCTGAAAGAAATTCCAGCTTGAATATCTCTGCACTTTGGTAAAACAAATTGGAAACCAGAATTTGCAATATAGGCACATAATTGTTGTTTATTACCCAACTGAACGGAACGGGCCCCTTTTCAGCATGGCCTTAGTGCTGGTTCCACCTTCTGGGTGAACTGAACTTGCATTTGGATTAAACACAATTATTCCTTTTTTCCTCCTGCTTCCTATTAATTATATGCAATTTACTCTGTAAAGATCTGTTACTGTGCTAATCTTAGCAATCGCCGTGCTGCAGCAAAAACATTGCACAACCCTCTATGTCTATAAGTGCTTCCAGAGATGAAATTTCAAATTAAAAAGCAGCAACAAAAATATCCTGTACCACTGTTAGTGTTTCCCTCTGTGGCACAAAGGTTTCTAAGAGAAACATTTTCCTTTATTTATAGCCACTTCTGCTACTGCTGCAGTTGTTCTTGTGGTCTATTCTTTCTAATTTAAGTTGCAGCATGAGGCAGTACCCGGTTATTTGATTTGTCTCGAATGAGCCACGCAAAGGAATGATGCAGGCAGTGTAATAATAGTCTGTGCTGGGCAGGGACTGACAGTCTGGGTTATACAGAAACATTCCACGAGCTTGAAGAAACTGTTTGGGCAACAGAGCTGAGTGCTGGAAACCTCTCAGTGAAGAGCTGGTGGCTGGAGTCCAACTCCAGGTAACTGTGATGGAAAGGTGCTTTCTGGGCATGGGAGTAGATGAGAAAATGAGTGTAGAAGGGGATGAGAAGGGGTGAAAACCCCAGACAGCAGAACTGCCAAAGTTTGACTGACATGAGTCAGAAGTGGCTCCTGCACCACAGGCTGACTTTCTCTGCAGGCTTTGTTGGAATTCACAGACAAGGCTGTGGGAAAGAACCCTGACCTCCTGTGTCCCCTGTCATAGCATTTTGAGGAGCACTGGGCTGGCAGTGGTCAGGCAACAGCCACCAACAGAAACAAAGAGCAAAGATGACCCTCTCCTCTGACATCCAAAGAGTAAAGGCCTCAGAGTGCCCCACACTGGAACCAGTAACTTACAGACCAGTTCAATCAACTATTTTAGAACAAGGCACTGTCTTTGTAATGATCTTTGTCCAGTGCTTTGAAGACCATTACAAGAAACATCCATTTTTATTGCCATCATAGGTGGTGTTTGTGATGTGAAAGGTTCAAAGAATCAAGGTGAGAAATTCTTCTTGGCTAGAGCAATGATCTTGGTGGAGTTGGACTCCAGCCAACCCTGCCTAAGCAGTTACCACATCCTAAAAACTCCTGGGCATGGGATCATAGGATCATAGAATCATAGAGTCATACAATATCCTGAACTGGAAGGGACCCAATCAAAGTCCAACTCCCGTCCTGCACAGAACAGTCCCAAGAATCCCACCTTGTGCCTAAGAGCATTGTCCAAACACTTCTTGAGCTCTTGAAGGCTTGGTGCCATGACCACTTCCCTGTTCCAGTGCCAGGAACAGTGTGGGTCCTGAGAACTCACACAGGTCACTTCTGTAATCAGCAGGGTGAGAGGCACCTGTCAGTTGAACAAGGGTGTAATTAATGTGCATTTTGTGCTGCACAGCGGGGACATCATAGAATCGCAGAATGGGTTGGATTGGAAGGGACCTTAAAGGTATTCTGGCAGAGCCATGGGTTTTGTGTTTCCTGTTGGTTCTTTCCACCCAAGCATCAGGTTGGTGTTTGTGGTGTCATGTTGTCCATACAAAAGGCCTTGCTCTCCCCAGGGATGGCAGAAGGATTTCAGCATTCTTCACTGGGCTTTCACATCCATGGTGGGACCAATTTTGCTGAAGGTTTTGTGACACTTGAAAATAGGTTGTGCCTGGAACTGGAGTGAGAGTTTGTGGGGCTGCATATTTCTGATCCGAGCCTAATGATTAATGAGAACATGAGACTGCACTGAATTTCCATTCCACAATGTGTCTGGTTGACCCGGAAAAGTAATTTGAAACCAACTTTCAAATTTATTCCCTTTTGCTCTTAGTGCATCCTGGTGTGCAATTTTTCAGTGGTAGCACTGAGCTAAGTAGAGTCAATGAGGGTTAAAAGGTCTTTAAGAAAAAAAAGGGAGTCATGTTTGGTCAGGTTATTATTATCTCAGATCGATCCCTGCAGGATTTATTGGGCAGCCCATGGAAAGCTGTACTGACACAACTGAGTGGGCAGCACAAGGAGATGTTGGGATTGCTCAAATTGAAAGTGTTTGCCATGAAGGGAGAGGACTCCTTTAAAGTGAAACTCAGCTGAGTGACTTATCTACTCACTGACTTATTTACTATTGACTTATCCACCCAGAGCACCATCCCTACTGCAGTAAAAACAGACTAACAATGGGAGAAGACCAGGTCTTTTTTAAGTTTTGTTGAAAAGAACTTGATGCACAGAGAAGATATTCATGGAAATGAGTTTAAGGCTTTTTGGTGAATAGTATTGCAAAACTAATAGTAAACTCTTCAGCCATTTCATGTGCACAGAGATGGAAAATGACAACTAGGAATGAAAGGAAGGCAAAGCAAGACAAAACTAAATACCTTAATGATTAGTAAAGCTTCAGTATCAGGAAGAATATTATAGCCTTAAAGCTCTTGACAAATATCTGAGAACTCAGAACTGAGAGGGTTCACACCATCTGAGACAGGCTGATAGAGTTGGGGTTACACACAGAATTACACACAGAATTAATAAGGTTGGAAAAGACTATGGAGATCATCAAGTACAACCTTTACCTAGGTTAACAACCTATCCAACATCAGTCTAACATCTATACCATCTAAACCATACCACTAAGTTCATCATCTAACCTATCCTTAAACACATCCAGGGACGGTGACTCCACCACCTCCCTGGGAAGCCCATTCCAGTGGCATATTACTCTCACTGTGAAAAAGTGCCTCCTCATATCCAACCTGTTCAGTCTGGAGAAGAGAAGGCTCTGGGGAGACCTTAGAGCCCCTTCCAGTGCCTCAAGGGGCTCCAAGACTGCTGGAGAGGGTCTTTTTACAGGGGCATGGAATAATTGAATAAGGAGGAGTGACTTTAAGATGACAGAGGGCAGGGTTAGATTAGATATTAGGAAGAAGTTCTTTACTGTGAGGCCGGTGAGGCACTGGAAGAGGTTGCCCAAGAAGTTGAGGGTGTTTCATCCCTGGAAATATTTAAGGCCAGGCTGGATGTGGCTTGGAGCAACCTGGTCTAGTGGAGAGGGTCTCTGTCCATGGCAGGGGTGTGGAATGAGATGATCTTTAAGGTTACTTCCAACCTAAACCATTCTATGATTGTATAATTCTATCTGAAATAGGTGATCCTCCATCTTTGGGGACTTCTGTGAACTTAGGAGCCCATGGCTGTGACTCTCAAGGTTGCTAAGGTAGCTTGGCATCTCTTTTTTTCCACTGAGCAAAGTGCTGAGCCCACGGGATGCCATAAAACCTCAGCCTATATTTCTTATACAACTCTACATGGAGTCTAGCCCCAGAGTAAGTGTAATACATTGAGCCTATTATCCTCATTTTCCAGCACAGCAGAACTGAATGCAATTACAAAGCCTCTTAGAGGTGATTTGACTATGCAGATGCTCTACAGCCTGCTGCTTTTTCAGCCACATTTAGTGCCTGTTGAAGAACAGAAATCCTTCTAGGCTGATATTGGAGCCATCTGGTGACGTCTTTTTCAGTCCAGTAAACACTTCTGGGTTCAGTTTAGGGGATGTCAGTACATAGCAGCTTATTTAGGAGCCAGAATGGATGAACATAGACTGAGTGACTATGAAGAGCACATACACCTTGAGAATGATGCAAGTGTGCAGCAGTGATTATTCCTAATGGTAACGGTAGACAGGAGAAACCTGAATTGAAACACCTCTTTGAGCACGAGTTAGGGGGTTGAGTGGAATTTTCAGTGGTGCCTCTGGAAATGACAGCAAGCCTCCTATTTTGTGGAATGACTTGAATGCAAAAATGTGTCTGCATCGAGTGGTCTCCTGCTGTACTACTCGGAGCAGAATAATGCCATTGATCTAGTGGGCTGTGGAGGGAGAGACAGCATGTAAAGGATTCACAATGTCTGCTATACACAGGATTAGGCTACTTTGCTTCCCTGGAGGTGGTTTTTATCACTACACAAAGCTCCTGGCTCAGCACCATGCTTGATGGAAGCACCCTGTGCACCTTCTTTCCACACCCTACCTTTTATTGAGATACGTCCCATCCATGGTAGGACCAGCCTAACTCCATGGAACAACTGGCAACCTCTTTTGAGCTCATACTTGTGGTTGGCTTTGCCTTTGGCAACTCCTGAACTTTCTGCTTCAGGTCAAGGCAATTTATACAAACAATATGACTCCTTTTGGGCAGTGATTTAGAAACAACCCTCAGAAAGAGGTTAATAGCACATCAGAAATGTCCTTTCATTACTGGGTTTTCTCTTCATTGAAATGGCACTCTGTAACTTGTATTAAAACTGTGACAGTTCCAGGAGCCTGTTCACTAATCAATACGATACATGCTCACATATCCAGCTGCTTACATTGCTCCCTATCCCTCCAGGTCAGTTTTTCAGGCAGCAGATGTGTCCCTGTCACCCTCTACTTTGCACACTGACTTGGTAGGCTTTGCTGTCTGCACCAACGCCTGCAGCAGCACCAGGCCATGCTGGCAGCCAGAAGAGCACTGCAGATCCTTTTCCTTCAGATTCCTCCCTAAAAACTGCCCTTTCCCAACATATCTCCATGGGGTGAAGCAATAAGAAAAACTTCCAGAAAACTTTCAAACGGTTATTCCCCCAGTCCCTTCACTGCCAGATATATGTGTGGTTTTCTCTTCTCTCTGTCTAGCAAACCACTACACTGTGCCTGTGACTAAGCCACAGGCTGGTACCTGTTGCCATCAGAAGCTTCACCTGGTGCCTTTCATTTTATCTTTTCTCCGTGGTGACTCTTGTGCTGCTAAGCCTTAATGAGATTGCAGGCTCCCCTGGTTGCAGCTCTGCCTGTCAGGTTGTGCTGTGGGGCATTTGCCTGCTTTCAGGTGATGTCACGCCATAACTAATACTTTTAAAACTGCTAGAGGATGAGGTTTTGAGATGGTTCACAGACATTTCATGTTATAAGCCATATTTTTATGGCAGAAATTAATTCTCACAGTCATTCATGAGTGCATATTCCTTCTTCTTACAGCCCTTTTCTTCTTCTCTGGCATCCACTGTTGTTCTCTGCAAGGCACAGTGGTATTAGGAGGCTGAGAGTGAGAGTTTATCATATTTTTGATCCTGATTGATGGGTAGGTGTTGTTGGAAAGGGTAGTCAGGCTCACCAGGCTGCACCTTTCCACTATGTCCTTTGTGTTGATCCCACTGCATGGTGGGAACTGCACCAGAAGAAAACCTTCTGCGTCCCAAAACTTAGAGGGCTCCCTGGTTTAGCTCCCTGGAAGGCTCCCTGGTTAAGCTGCCTGTACTGGCATAGTGTGGCATAGGAACTCTGCAGTGAGGTGAAAGGGAAGTTTCAGGATGCATGCCGGGGTCAGGGACAGCGTCAGGGAGCCGGACATCCTTCTTGGCAGTGCTTAAAAGTAGGTTGGCTCCACTGTATGATAAAATCACAGTTACCCAGACTCCTATGGAGCTGTGTATCCTGTAACAGCTGCCCTTTAGTTCCAGTGTGAGAAGTGAAGCACTGGGATTTCTTCAACAAATGCAATGTCTTTTCTTCTTCAGGAGCTGGTGAATGAGATGTCGTTCAGTCTACTTCTGCCCTTCTTAAGGGAGTGAGGTAAGCAGTAAAGTGAGTCCTGATTTTGCCAGGTTTGCCTTCATATCCCATCTCCCTCACAGCCTCCTGTGAGGGCCCTGCAGAGGGATCTGGACAGACTGGAGAGATGGGCAGATTCCAATGGGATGAGATTCAACAAGTCCAAGTGTCGGGTCTTACACTTCAGTCTCAATAACCCCATGCAGAGCTAGAAGCTGAGATTGGAGTGGCTGGAGGGTGGGCAGACACAGAGACTTGGGAGTGCTGGTGGATGGGAGACTTGACATGAGCCAGCAGTGTGCCCAGGCAGCCAAGAAGGCCAGTGGCATCCTGGCTTGCATCAGGAATGGTGTGGCCAGCAGGACTAAAGAAGTTATCCTTCTCCTGGACTCGGCACTGGTTAGGCCTCACCTTGAGTACTGTGTCCAGTTCTGGGCCCCTCAGTATAAGAAAGATGTTGAGTTACTGGAATGTCTTCAGAGAAGGGCAATGAGGATGATGAAGGGGCTGGAGCACAAGCCCTGTGAGGAGTGGTTGAGGGAGCTGGGGTTGTTCATCCTGGAGAAGAGGAGGCTCAGGGGTGACCTTATTGCTGTCTATAACTACCCGAAAGGAGGCTGGAGTCAGGTGGGAGTCAGTCTTTTCTCTCAGGTAACTGGCAACAGAACAAGAGGACACAGTCTCAAGCTCCATCAGAGGAGGTTTAGACATGATATTAGGAAGAGATTCTTCACACAAAGGGTGATCTGCCATTGGAATGGGCTGCCCAGGGAGGTGGTGGAGTCACTGACCCTGGAGGTGTTCAAGAGTGAGCTGAATCAGGTGCTTGGTGCCATGATTTAGACGATGGGTTACTGTTAGATTATGGGTTGGACTTGATGATTTCTAAGGTCTCTTCCAACCTTGCTGATACTGTGATACTGTGTCTGTCTGGTATCAGAAACCTTCAGAACAAACCAGAGGCATCCCTGGGCTGCTGGGAAAGAGACAGGAAGCATGGTGGGCAAGCATGCCTTATTTCTCTCTGTGCAGGGGCAGGTGGAAGCTCTTCTCCATGACAGGGGACAGTGGTTCACATTCAAAGTATGGGAGGCCATAATATAGAGCCCTGAGGTCATCCATCCAAAGACACATGGGATTGCACAACCTTATGCATCACACCCAACACGTACATGCCTTCAGGTGTCACTTATGCTCACCTGAATTACTCAGCCTGACAAAGGTTGGCTTCCTGCACATCTGTGTTCCTGCCAAAATCACTCTGCAGTGTGAGTCAGTCTACAGCGTGGCAGCTGGTTCCTACTGATGTCTGCTAGACTCTGTACACCTCTTCAAGCTTCCCAAAGAGGTCAACTTTGTGCTGAGAGTCAAATGCAATATAAGGGAATGGGTTTTATAAAAATACTCACAGCAATACATTCCTTGGGGTAGCTCAGAGCTCCAGAAAGATTTCTTCAGTCAATGCAAGTCTCAGAAGTGCTGGTGTTTCATTTCATTCAAAACCAGTTGAAACCTAGAGAGGAATGAGATGTACTCCTCATGGGAGGGGAGCATCCTTGTTTGCCTTTCAGTGGTTTATTTTTGAGGAAGTGACCTTTTAGAGCTGTTTTGCAGCTGCTCTTTCTCCATCATTTATTTTGCTTTCAGTATTTTCCAAAATGTAAAGAAGTCGTAACCCCACCACCCCAAGAAGAAGAATGATATGGGACTGCTTAGATGATTTAGCCAGGCCTCTGCTTTCCCAGGCAATCAATGCAGATAAATTGATTGATGAATCTGCACCCTGTAAACCAAAAATCATCACTGATATGATCAGGAAATAATTCACTTTGTCATATTTGATGAATCCAGACTGTTGCCTGTGCACAATTCCCTCTGAAAAGGGAGGGAGAGGTTCGTCTGTCTGGGAGCTGTGACTGTGCTCCTGATTCATGGCACAGACTCATCCCAGCACACTCTAAATAACCTCTTTCCCTGTGGACTCACTGCACCCAGCAGCTGCCAGCGACCAGCTTGTCTGGTGCTTCCTCCCCTGTGCAGGACTCTCATCCCCAGGTTTTTAGGAGACATGGTGAGAAAAAGGCATTTCCTGCTCCTTGGAGATGTGACCTAAGGGAAGTCAGTGCCCCTCGTGCAGGTCTGACAACATGGAAAGGACTGGCCATAGCAGGGAATTTTGTATCTACATTTTGTATGTATATTTGAGGGTAGGTAGAGGAATCCCAACATGGCGAAATGATGCTGCTCTTTGAGTGTTGTGCACTCACTTCTATACCTGACTGAAACAACAATAAACACTAAGAGGAAATTCTGGAAAAAATATCCCAACTCCTTCTCTTCTGGCCCTGAAAGTCGTGGTCTGGAAAATACAGATCCAGTGGAAGCAGCTTTGTTCTAGCTCTTCCAGTAGCATAAGAAGCTAAGTGCATGTTGGTATTGTGCTGCTGCTTTGCAGAAAGTTGCAAAGACAAACAAAAAAAATTGGATTAGTGAATATGAGTAATTGTGATGTGCTGTGGAAGTCAGCATGGCTTTCATAAAGGGAAGTCCTGCCATATGGTCCCACTGGAGTTCTCTGAAGGTGTCAACAAGCCTTTGGATAAAGGATATCCTGTTGATATAACCAGCTTGTATTTCCTGAGAGCTGCAGACAGTATCTCTCACCAAAGGCTTTTAAGGAAAGACAAGGCGTAAATGGGAAGGTCCCTGGATGAATAAAAAAGGAATGAATAAAAAAACTCAGGAAACAGAGAGTGGGAGCTCAGGGTCAGGTCTTGTGGTAGAGGTTCATCGGCAGTGGTGTCCCCTGGAGATATGTGCTCTTTGCTCACAAAATCAATGATGAGCTGGAAAGGATTAAACAGTGAAGTGGCCAAGTTAGGTTATGATTCAAAACTACTCTGGGCATTAAAGATAATGAAAATCTGAGAAGAATTGCAGAATCTCTGGGTGGACAGAGAAATGATACCCAAAGGGAAAAGCAGCCCTCAGCTCACATGTGGCCCTGAGCTGGCTGCTACCAACCAGGAGTGAAAATCTGGGGCTACACCAGACAGCTCCATGTAAACATCATCCAAGCAGTTAGTAACAGGCATTAAAACAGGTCAAATGTTGAGAATTACCAGGAAAGGGACAAGAGGGCAAAAAAGAGAATGTTATCACATAACTGTAGAAATCTATGGTTTTTCTAGTTTGAATCCTATGTGCAGCTCTTGTCATTTCAGTTGAAAAAACCCCAATAGACGTAAAAAGATTCAGATGAGGACTGAAAGGCTGATAAGGAATATGTAGCTACTCAATGTAAGGGAGAACTAAATAAATTACTACTTCAAACTAAGCGATGACCAGGATAAATCCATAACATTTTGAACAACATGGGGAAGGTGAAGAGATTGACTTTTTGTTGCACTTTCCAATGAAAGAAGAAGGAACCAGTGATTTTAAGTAGGAGAGGACAACCTCAAAGCAAAGGGAAGGAAGTGACTCTTCATGCCAGTAGTTAAACTTTGGAACTTCCTGCTGCAGTATGTTGTGAGAACTAAAAGCTGATGTGGCTTCAAAAGCATCCCTTCAAGCAGCCTCTTCGAGGGAGAGAGAGATTGAGTGTTATTAATATACCAAGCCCACCTTTTCAGGAAGTCCCTCAACTGCAAATGATTGCAAAATGGGAGTCTGCTTTGTGCAGTTCTTATTCTCTTCCTGGAACATCTGCCTTGGCTATTGTCAGAGGATTCTTAGAGACAACAGAGATTAGTCTTCGGGCTGTACTAAATCAGAAAATAAGCTTATGCACTGACCATCAGCACCTTCACAGTGCTTGGAGTGTTGCACATTTTTCTCAGCATTGCTGTGCATTTAAGACCTCTTTGTGGTTTAACTTCAGCCCTGTGTAGGTTGTGGTTCAACCTACACAGCCCTTGTTCACTCCTCCCTTGTGAGATGGGGGAGAGAATTGGATAAGTGAGGAAACTCGAGGGTTTAGACAAACACATTTGAATAGGGGAAGCAAAAGCTGCACACATAAGCAAAGCAGTCCAAGGAATTAATTCCCCACTTCCCACAGGCAGGTGTTCTGCCATCCCCAGGAAAGCTGGGCTTCAGCACATGTAACAGTGACTTGGGGAGTCAAAAGCCATTGCTCTGAACGTCCCTCATTTCCTTCTACTCTCCTCATGCTGCAAATGATGTGGTATGGAATGGAATATCCCTTGGGCCACTTGGGGTGAGCCATCCTGGCTGTGTCCCCTTCCAAATTCTTGTACACTCCCAGCCCACTCACTGGTGGGGTGGAGTGAGGAGCAGAAAAGGCCTTGATTGTGTGCAAGCTCTGCTCAACAGTGGTGAAAACACCTCTGAATTATTAACACTGTTTTCATCACAAATCCAAACCACAGCCCTATACTCCATTATGAAGAAAATTGCCCCAGCCAAACCCAGCACAGACCCCAAGGACCCGGCCTAGGAAGCACACAAAGCAATGACCTCAGACATTCATGTGCTTTTTTCCTTTTATCTCATTTCCATGAGCCTTACCTGCTTCATTGTCCTTTGCACTGTTATCTCCAAATTTTTGTTTCTCTTCTCATGGGAACACCATTTGCAGTCACTAGGAGTTCAAGGATTTTGCTACTATCCACTGCATAAAAAAGGTAGAATGATCACAAAAGATGTAGATTCTTAGTATATTATTTCAAGTGCTATATTTAACTAAATTACCCCCTCTTTTGGAATTGTTTGTTATTCCTTTGGTGATAGAACAGCATCCTGTTTGCCTGCACATACTGCAGCTGCAGACTTTTAGCAAAATCCTCATGGGTTTCTTGAAACAGCTTTAGAACTGAAACCTCTCAAACTCTGCAATGCACTTCTGATTTATTTAACCAGATCCTATGTGAACTGACTGTTCCTCTCCCATTGTTGTTCCTCAGAATGCATGAACATGGTGTTTGTTTAGTGCAAGTGCTTAAAAATACCCCTGAATTGCACAACTTTACCAAACTGTGTGACTCAGATTGGGCAAATTCCAGAAGGTGTGTTTACTCCCATAACTTTAACTCAATTATGCTGCACATCCTATGTGAATAATCCATTGTCAACCACAGGAAATACAGGTCTCGTTGAACTACCACAACCTGATTACAGACAATGATCCATAAGCTGGTAGTTATGAATAATATTAATCACTTTCCTGAACATTTGACTTAGATACATGGCTAAGTAATTAATTCAGCACCAAAAATTTGGACAGTTTGTAAATGTTGTGCTGCTGTTAGGACAAACAGTTACATGTTCTTGTAATATTCCTTGTTTTCCGAATTCTACAAATATTTCTCTTCATCTCAGGGAGAGCCTGGGAGCTAGGGTTGCTAATTGCTTTTCAAAAAGGTGTTCTTCACATGAAAGTTTTATTTTGTAAACACATAATAGAACTGAATCCAGTCTAAGGGAGGCCTATGGATTAAAGTTCCTGGTGTTAAATATACCTAATAACAACTGGGTAGCTTTGGAAAATATTCAGAATCTGAACATCTGCTGCAAAATAACAGCAGAAAGCAGAGTTGAAAACCTGGCTGGTAAAACATCCAGGCGAGATAGACTCCAACTAATCCCTAGGAGATGAGAGATAGATTGAAAAAACTGCCAGTGACAGAGGTTTCATAGTCTTCCCAGGCACCTATCCACTGTCCTTTCCTCTAGGAAACAGAGTTTTGTCCTCTATAACTAAACTCTGGTTTCAATTTAAACTCCTTACACCTGACCCACTCCAAGGGGACACGGAGAGCAGTTTATAATCTCCCTTTCCAAAGGCGCCTTGCCCACTGGCATATAAGATTCTCTGAGCAGCTCTGGGCAGGAGAACCTGCCTTCCTAATAAAAAGAGGAATGAGGATGATGTTGGCTGCAATAGACTGACTGTCCAGCATCTTACACAGATCTGCAGAGTGACAGCTTGTTGCTCTTTGGTTAATGGTATAAGCCTAAAATTGAAAGCACAGGTGTGGCATATCTTTAACCTAGAACTGCTCTCCTCAGCCAAGATGATGTTACTTTGAAGTACCTGGACACTGGAACGATCTTCATGCAGAGGATCAAAATTGCATCAAGAATTAAGTCAATAAAGTAGCAACATCATCTGCCTCAAGTAAAAGTAAAAAACAACAGGGGTGCTTGGATATTGAAAATCACCCAAGAGCTTGTTCCATATTGATCCCAGCATGGCAAGTCAACGTGCTGAGGTCAGTGGCAGTTTATTTCATCTAGGAGAGCAGAAGGGCTTCCTAGAAAGGGAACTAATGATGGTGCCTTCTGCGTGACAGATGATCTCACATATGGAATCCATTTGGCCGCAGGCAGAACCACCCATTGAGCAGATTACAATGATCCCTGGCTCTGGGGCTTGTGCAGTTCCAGCCACTCTGCCAGGACAGACGGGTTTACACCAAGTACTTAAATATTCATTACCTCCATCCAGCAGATTAAAGAAAAAAGAGCAAACTGTGGAAATACGAGACTTAAAGCAACAGCTGACAATACAGGAGGTGCTTTGCTTGGTGCATCTGTTGCACAGATTATGGATAAGGAGCTGTGCCTCTGAGCCACAGCTTTTCTAGAAATTCTGGGTTGGAGGACATTTCCCATGTGACAGGACCAAATCCTGCACCTCTTTCAGGGTATGAGGGAGCTGCCCCTGTTCTGTCACCCTTTTATGGTGCTTAAAGATGTCGTTTGGGGAACAACAGTGGAAACCAGAAAGGCTGAGAAGGGTGTTAGGTTTGTGCCTGAAGTCTCATTGCACTGTATATACAATCAGGGCACTGTATGCATGATTAGGACACCATACCCAGTGGAGATGGGCTTCTCTGTGTTTTCATATATAAATCTCTTAATCTTATCACTCATCTTAACCTGCCCCTTGTTTTTCTGTGATGTTGTGTTGAACTTTGTGGTTTTTGTGCAGCTAATACTTGTGGTTTTTTCCAGCCCTGACCCAGAGTTACAGTGCAGGAAAACTCAGTGAATGTTGACTGATTAGGATTAGGTGGCATCTTTAGGAGGCTGCAAAGAGTTGCTAAAAATACAGGAGGAGGTAGGAAAAGTGTTCCACTGAAATAAATTAAGGGCAAGGAGAGACTAGTGGTTTCTGGGGTTACACTGAAGGGCTTTGATGAACAGCAGTTCCTAAAGGATGGTATCAATTATCTACTTCTAGCCTGGGCAAACTGGTTGCTGTGTCAGCATCAATGCACAGACAGTTTTTCTGATGTCATCTTAATCTTAATTAGACCAGCCATCTCTTCCTTCTCTCCTTCTCCACCTCACTCCTCCCATCTTCTCACCAGCACAAACCTTTCTTCACACTCTGGGGTTTTTTGACTCATCTTTTACATTTCTCTCTTTTCTGACACTCCCTTTCCATTACCTCTGCATACTCCCACTCCTTTCAACCCTCCTCCTCCTGTCTTCTTCTTTTGGTTGAGCTGTCTCTGGAATTCTTCCTCTATCACAGCTATCTGAGATCATTTTCCACCTCTTCAGGTCTTTAATACTACAAATCGTTTCAGGGAAATCTGCCATATGTCAAAAAGGGAGAAGGCAGCAGGTGAAATTTAAAGGTTGTGCTATATAGGACATAAAATTTAGTGCTCACATCTTGCTCTATTTCTGGCACCTTTCTCCTTCCACCTTCTCAGAGGCCATGGCTTCTTCACCTCGCAGTTTTTCTCCTACAGGGTACTTCCTGATGGCAGTCCCATCTTGTATCAGACAGAAAAATTTGAACTTATTTTCCACCTGCAGCCTTTAAACCTCCTCTTTTGAACAGTTTCTTCACTTCATACTCTTCTCCCCTCCCCTGTCCGTTAGTTATCTTTTTATCCAATAAGCTTATCTATATAACTTATCCATGGAGCTACTTCTTATCTGTAACTGCCCAGCTTCCCTCCATCACCATTCTTCTTTTATCTAGTTTTTTTAGTATCAATTTTTTTATATTCAATTTTTTCCCCCATATTTCTTTCTTCACAACCTCCCTACTTAGTTCTCGATTAATTTGTTCATCTAGATGAGGTTTTTGGACCCAGGCTTTCCAAGGATACAAAAATCAGGACAGCCCCAATCTATTTTTTCTTTTTCTGACCATTTGCAGAATAGATGTTCAGTTCCCTCTTTCCTCATATTGATTTCCTCAGCAGCTGTTCACAAGGTTTATTCTGCGAATTGATTCAACACTAGGGCTATTTTATTTCCACCTAGTTGGAGAAGTAATGTGATGCTGTTTTCATTCCCTGCATATTCAAGGGCATGAAAGATCAAGCATGAATATCTGTCTAATCTTAGCCATTCATCCTGAATGTGAAATGTGCTTCCTATCAATGCTTTTAACTGAAAATAACTTTATAATTTGCAGAGTTATGAACTTACACATTAAACACTGACTTTTTCACTGTTGTATCTAACATTTATTAAAATTGGAAAGAAATATTCAGAAGCAGTTATTTTTCATACTCTTCCCTTAACTATAACTGCTTCTTTCTCTGACCAGAAAATAAATCTACATCACAGATGACAATTTCATGATTTTTAGTCCACAGACACTTCCTCCCATGTGTGTAAAAGAATGAGTAGTAATGAAGAAAATTCTGTGGCTTTCTTGCCTAAATCAGGTAGATATGGTCTACTGTTTGAATCTTGAGTTGTTTACCTCATACATGATAATCTTAACTATCCTGACATATAGACTGGTTACTAAGGAAACAGCTGGGAAGTCCACATTGGGTTAGATAGGTTGAGAAAACAAAAACCTGAACCAAAGCTTGTGTTTAGTCTTAATGACTACTTGTGCTGAATGTGTTTAGCAGAAACATCTCTGTGGAAACCTTGCCTGCAGTGTCCAACCCCACTTTGCCTCTGGGTTGCCTCAGGCTGAGTTGCCACTGGAGTGGCCTGACAGCTTCCAGTTCTGGTGCTTTCTTCTGTGCTACTTAATGGTCTCCAGCTTCTTCTAAGTTCAACATCCCATAATCTTGAATAGTATCCTCCTGCAGATGAAAGGATGTTCTTATTAACCTCATTCTGTTAAAGTGGAAGCTGAAGGGCTGCCGAGGGACTCGCCCATGATCATAGGTGTCATGTCCCTCACAGAGCAGGGACATCAATTAAAGCAGTGCAGAAAAACCTTGAGATTCTGAAGTGGATGGCACTCCAGGGAGAACAGTAATTCTCATAATTGATTGGGGTGTTCATGTGGCAGGATGCTGTAGCTTTGCCAGCTTGACCAGCAAGCATTCCTGTGGGAGTGTGCGCTGCTACAGGGAATCCTCCACACAGTGCCAGAGCTTCAGGAAGAAGGGAGGATGTTGAGGAGTCTTAAGGAGTCTGAGAGAGAGACAAAGTGCTGGAATCACGCCTTACCTTTGCTGGGACAGGCCCAAGGGGCCGACAGGACATGTGGCAGAGGATTCCCTGTCCTCTCTGTCTGAAAGAACTGAGTGACTCAAGGGACAGGGGGCAATGGCAATAAGTTCTTGCCCACTGCAGCAGGTGGGTCTGGTTCGTGACAGAAGACCCAAAATGAGGAGTCTGGTTGACAGAGTCCCTTGGGAGGCAATCCTGAAGGGCAAAGGAGTCCAGGGGACATTCTTCAAGAAGGAAATTTGAAAGGTACAGGAGCAGGCTGTCCCCACATGCCAAAATACAAAACAGCAGGGAAGAAAATCAGCCTGGCTGGACAGAGAGGCTTGGTTGGAACTCAGGAGGGCAAAAAAAGAGTTTATGACTTTTGGAAGAAGGGTCAGGAAACCAGTGGACTACAAGGAAGGTGTGAGGTTATGCAAGGGGAAAATATCTAATTTGGGCCAAAGCCCAACTAGAACTTAAGATGGCTATTGTTGTAAAAGACAATAAAAAAAGTTTCTATAAATAAATTCACAACAAAAGGATTCCCTATCCCTGGAGGTATTTAAAAAATGTGTAGATGTGGTACTTAGGGCCAAGGTTTAGTGGTGAACTTGGCAGTGAAGTAGGTTAATGGTTGTACTCCATTATCTTATGGGTCTTTTTCAACCTAAATTAGTCTGTGATTAACTCCTATAACGTCCATAATCTGAGGATTTAGACTGTGGCTCTATAAATTTGTCATTAGTTTTTTAAAACCTTGGGAGTGAGGGAGAAACTTAGTCACTAAGTATCATGATTTAGAGCAGGATAAAATGGAATCCTGGTCCGAGAGGCACCAAGCAGATATATCTCCTTATGAAATCTATAAATGCTGCAGTTTCTCAGATTCAGGTAGCACTGAGGCTGGGTGGCTGGGAAGATCAGGGGGAAACTGATAGTCAGTCTGCCTCCATTTTGCAATGCAACTGGAGAGCAGCCGTGTGCTTGGTAGCAGACTGTGATACAGTGGCCAGAAGTGTAGTCACTTTCTTTTGGGATGAGTTTGAACTGCCTGAGCTCCCTCTGTCACTTTGTCAAGGCAAGTAAGAGACGCCCACCTGGGGGAACGAGGGACCCACAGTCAAGTTCAGCTGCCATATGGTGCAGATGTGCATTTGAACAAAGAAAACTCAGCTCAAACGATCTGGGCTGGATATGACCCAATATTAAACCCAGGAAGGGGCAATCTGGCCTGCCCTAGAGTTGTTGAGTCAAACTGATGCTTTGGTTGGTGTCTCAGCAAGTGCTGCAGTGGCTGAGAGGAGCCTCAGCACCAAGCAAACCCCTTGGACAAAGCTGCCCTGAGATGAGGTGTCTTCAGCATCGCAGTGTTTCCAGAGCAACCAGAGCTGGAATTCAGATCTGATGAAAGTTCACCAAATCCAAGCTCTTTCAGACATAATATTTTTCACTGGCTGAACTGGCATCTTTGGAAGTTGTTTCTGAACAGTATGTCTAGTGTATGCAGCCATGTCAAGTATCAGCAAGGGCACAACAGGCAGACATTACACATTTCTGGAAATAAGAGGCAGCTTCTTTGCCTTCAGTGCTGTTATTGTTCCTTGGGAACACAGACATTGCTGTACTGTTGAATCCATGGCCATTTGGTGGGATCACTTGTTTCTGAGAGGGTTTAGCAATGGAGATACCAGTAGAGGGTTGAAACAATCCCTGATACCTCTTTTTCCCTGATGGTTTACTATCAATCCCCTATATATGATTGATACTGAAACATTTATCTCCCTTCTGGTTTTCTGGGTTTTATTTTTCAGCTTTCAGTATTGCAGCTGTATATGTTCCTGTTGCCACATCAAGATTTCCTATGCTTTGTAATTTCAGTATATTCCAGACCTCTGTGGTTTGTAATTATGTCAAGCAAGTGCTGCTGTAAAATTCCAATTTGCTATTTCTCATCTCTTCAAATGACTTTTAGATCTTCTGTCGTATGAAAGGGAAAACAGGCATTCTTAATTCACATGTCCTAGACCGTTCATGGTTTGATTTATCACATCTTATTCTTCCTTCCCAGATAAATGGCTCCAACCCTTTAGGTTTTTTGTTCATTGTTGTAAGAATGCTGCTTGTCCCTGAACTCTCTAGTCCTGTTATTTATTTTTGAAACAGACTAACGAGCACTGAAGACTGTCTTTTGATGACAGCAATAACATACATTGTGTAACTGAATTATATAACCCTTCATCCCATCCTTTATATAGCCTCATCTATGTTTGCTTTTTGGATGAGGCTACACAGCGAACACAGTTCTCAACTGACCTTTCTCCAGTAATAGCCAAGGACTTTTCCTGAGTCAGTGCTTGTACTAATTTATTGTGAAACAAAGGCACAGTGAACTATGACAACTCTGTGGTTTAAGTCCCAGCTGTGCACTTGTATGTGCAGCAAGGCTTTCTACAGAGAGGAGTTATCCCAAAATCTCTGGAATAGTCTCCCATGTAGATAAGTCCTAATTTAGAGCCACATTTCAGTCTCTAGAGTCAGTTCGGGAAGAATCACGGAGCTGAGTCAAGGAAAAATAAATGTATGAGCCATGAAGGTTGCCATGGATAGTAGAGCTGGGAGTGCACAAGGCTGTTGTGACAGGGTGGCTAAATAAAGTGGAAGTGACACACTCAAAGACCTTGAAACATGCAGTACAAAATAAAATATTTCCCCAAAAGACAGATCACTCAATTAAAAAAGAAAAAAAAGACCCATTTCTAGTCAGAATGAGCTGTAAATCTCTGTGAGAATAGAGACAGCAATGTTCTTCTCAAGTTACAGTGAAGGGTAATAAATCTGCAGGTAATTCTCGAGCGACTGTTCAGCACGATGATGGACAAAGGTCTGCAGGGCTCTGCAGCTCCTGCTGCTCATAGATTTAGCCTGGGGAATTATACACCATGCCAGGCTACTGGGATTACTTTTGGGGATTGCAGGCTGGAGACTTCTGCCTCAGCAGTTGGAGCCTGTGCACTGAAGATACAGGTGATGACAAATGTATGTGCCCTGTCAGTCCCAACAGACTGCTTACCAGAAATTTAAGAACTGAAGCTTTCAGCTGAAGCATCTCTGGTGAAACCCAACAGAGCTTTGACAAGCACTTTAGCTGCTTTCACAGCATGTTTAATTATCAGACATCATTTAAATGTCTGGGAAACTGCAGCTGGAAGGAGAATCAGGGAATCTCAGGCAGACAGCTGGGTGTTATTTCCTTGGGAGCTGCTCAGGACTGATATTTTCTTAGAAATATTGTTAAAAGTGCCCAGGACTTCTGGAATTTAGTATTACCATACTCCTCTGTGCTGTCCTCAGAGTGACAGCAGGACAGTCCTTACTTTCGGCTATAATTTGGAACCTGTGTGGAAATTTAATTCTTCTGGGAAAGTGTGAATTGTGGTGTCCTATACATTGCTGTAAATCAGAGATGGTCTCTGTGGTTGGTGAAACTCCATGTCTGAGTCCAGAGAGAGAAGAGGAACCGATGAACTTGAAGGGTTTCTTTGTGTGATGTCTATCTGCCTTGCTTATTGGGAAGCTCTGGATACGGCAGCATTTCCTTCAGCAGCTGCAGTAACCCTGTCCCAGCCCCTATCTCCAACACAATCTGCTCCTAAAATAGCCTGTTCCTTTGCACAGAAGTAGGAGATCTCATTTTCAAAGCATTTCCTCTGCTGGTAGTCTCCCAGCTTTTACTCACGGTGCTGGTATCCAGGACTGCTGCAACGAACGGGCAGTGACGCTCATGCGGAGGGAGGAAGAGAAGGGACCTTAGAAGAGGAAAAAAAATCACTTCCCATTGTAGTATAGGAATCAGGGAGAGGCCACGTGATAAAGGCAAGAGGTGCTGCCTGAAGAAGGATGCAGGTAGGGGCAGGTGGTCTGGCAGGTACTTCTGCACAGCCTGTACAAGGTGCCTCTGCACATCCAGTGGCGGTTCCCCGTCAGGAGCATCAAGTGCTGCATCTTCCAGGGCCAGTTTGAAGACGACATGATCATCATGAGAGGTGAGGCAAGGTGCTACCCACAGGGAATTGTTCATGCTGGGCAGAAAGAGACACATTTGCCACCAGGAATGAGTCCCCATGCTTACAGCAACAGCTCAGGCGGGAGACTGCCACCTCGGCTGCAGTGGAAAGAATTGTCATGCTCAGACAGATCTTATCCTGATCTAGTGTCTTTTCAGGATCTCTAGCTCAAATCATTACTTTCAGTTACCTTACTCAAACTCTCTGGTCCAGAGTCATTCATCCTTCTCCAGCCTATTTCCCTCACCTCGTATTTTCAGTCCACTATAAAGCTTAAGTAATTTAAAACTATTAAAGACTGTGCTTGCCACCTCTCCAAAGTGTAAAACTATATATCTACAT
The DNA here is from genome assembly GCA_013399895.1 of Serilophus lunatus. NCBI lineage: Eukaryota > Metazoa > Chordata > Aves > Passeriformes > Eurylaimidae > Serilophus > Serilophus lunatus. The sequence goes on from VXBA01001571.1 coordinate 776,262, forward strand.
AGTTATAGGTTCCTCTGTGATGATTTATCTTCATAGACCTGGTTTTGGCATTGTCCATTTCCCTCACTGTGGGATCTGTCCCTTGCTGTCCACCTGATTAATATGTTAGTCTGAGGCTTCAGGTAAATGGCCAAACTGTAATTTATCTCTCCTTTAAACCAACTGTTCCTTCATGGTTACAATTCTGTGTTTATTATGAAAACCTTGTAGTATTCTTGTGCTCTTGGGACATCACTGCTGGCTAAGCATTGCCTCCATACACCATAACACTGAATAGTATGTCATCTTCCTTCTGCATCTGAATTCCCATGTCCTGGCCCAGCAGGAGCTCACCTCCTCCTTTCCCATCTACCTCCACTGTGTGTTATAGACAGTGATGGATTATGCTCCATAGGAAAGACAACGTGAAATTTTGAGCTGGCCTTTTTTCTCGCTTCCTCTGCTAGAATGGTCATTTGAAATATTTGTATAAACCCCAGCCTATTTCCCCAGTGGGGAAATAACTTTTTGGTAAAGCATATCTTTAAAACTTAGGTAAGGTTTTACCAGACTGTTTAAATGCAGTCCAGCCATCAAGAAGACAACTTCTACCTTTTATAAAAATACCAAATCCACCATCTCCTTTCCTCCTTCAGAGTGTCTCTCTGAGCAACATCTGGAAACAGTCTAATTACTGGTGCTGAACATAACTCAGCAAAATCCTTTTTTTGTCAGAGTACTAGAACTCCAAAGGCCCCAAGAGCCAGATCCTTGCTCATCCCACAGATCCTGCTCCCTGGGCAGGACAGATAGAGTTGCCCACCAGCATTTTACTCCCTGTAAAACCTGAGGGCAGCCTCAGTAGCAAGGTAGCAGCTGTTCATGGCACAGGAGGAGGATGAGGAATTGCTGAGGAAGCAGTGGGACCTCCGAATCACACCAGAGCCATCTGCAATGCCAGGGGAAATCCCCCTGGGTGCTGAGGAGGTGATTTCCTTCCTGGCAAAATATCCCGCTCCAGCTGCAGCAGTGTGACACGAGCAGTGAAAGGTGGACATGTCTGGCACTTGTGTGAGTTCTTTCAACCTCACCTGTGCTTTGGCTTGGCCTCCCCACAACCTGCAGAAGGGACATTTCCCTCTGGGTTTCCTGACTATTGTACCTTGGAAGTTAAGAATTTCACAGCGAGGACTCTGTTGCAGGTCCACACAGTGGGAAAATGTTTTAGTGATAGAAAAATAGATTGATGCAAAAGGAATATACCTCAGATCCTTGAAGATTCCCTGCATATAAGGTAGAATTTAATTGAATTTTCCAGAAGAGAAGTGAATAGTGCAGAAATCATGGAAAACAACTGGGGTGTGAAGCACTCCAGAGCTCCTGGTTGTGGGGACTATCCAACAACTCTGGCTCTGAAAATATAAATAGGAAACAGTCACAAAATCTTATATGTACTTTGCAGCTAATGAAAACACTAGTCTCTCCTGGGAGCCAAGTCTTTGCTCTAATTTTAATGCATTTTCTTAGGTTTTCCTTAGCTGTGACTAATTTGTGCTGTCAGGTGTGCCTTTTTTGAAGTTAAAAAGCATATCTGAAGTGCTACAACCTCTAGCCAGAATATTTAAATAATGAGTAACCACATCTCAGAGCCTGTCAAGTGAGGGAATGGCACTCAGCTTTCCTCATGCTCTGCTGAGCCGTGGGTACAAGTAACCTCTGCTCCCATAAAAGCCTGCAGGGAATTCTTCCTGGGTGAAGTGCTGTTTGCTGTGCTGGCCCCTTGCACTATTTGGGCTGTGCACAAACAGCATTTGGACTGTCAAGCACAAAACATTTCAAAGCTGGATCTTAGCAAACTCCTAGAATGGGTCTAAATATCTATAATTACATATATTTAATTGTAACTCTATCATAATGTATAACTTTAAAGGCTTCACCCACCTGCTTACTCTGGCCATGTTCACATGATGTATTAAACCCAACCCTGCTGATTCCACTGTAAAATCCTATCCCCAGGCCACAGCACCCTTTAGCCAAGGGTCAGTCTTTGGGAGACCCTGGTATTAGAACCTGGGGTGTGCTGAGATGGCACTGAGCTGCTCTGAATTGCTGCTTCCTCTGGTTCAGCTGATCCCTGTGCTCAGCTCTGCTCAGTGATCCAGGGGACAGAGATCTGAGAGGGCTGGAGGAATCCACAAGCAGACACCAGCCCCAGCTGGGCAGCTCACCTTACATGGCAGAGGTCTCTGAACTGTTGTTAGAAGTAAAGATGGTGTAGCAATATAGTAAGGTGCTTAAGTGTGCTGCCTTCTGTGTGTAATTTGGAACCATGAGGGCTGCCCCCACCTGTGTGCTGGCTAAGACCAAAGGAACTGTGGCCTATTACTTCAATAAAACTAAAGAGAGTTTCAGTTGAGGTGTTCAGTGCCACCTAATGCTGTATGTATGTTCAGATATGGGAGGGTAAGCAGAGATTTGGACAAGGTCCAGAGATGAGGTTGCACACGATTTACACTTAATGTCAGGCATGTGACTTGCTGCCTACAAGGCGAGGGGTTGTTTGCACATAACTGTATCTGCATTGTCCCTGCAGCTGAGCAGAAACAAATGATTGTGCACTTGTCTGCAGAGATTAACCCTGAAGAATAGGGAGGGTTCCACCAGAGCTGGATCTGCAGCAGCAACTATCGACTCCTGGAAAAGCACAAGAAGATATGGATGTGTGTGACACAACTTACATCATGACAGTGAATGTTTTTTTTACTGGGAATGCAGCCAAAGGAGGCTTTGTGCTATCTCCAGAAAGTTGTCAGCCCTTCTTTCTATGCCCCTTCAAGAGAATTTACTTTCCCTAAGCAGGGAAATAAAAGCAGGTTTTGCAAATTTACCTGTTTATCCTTGCTTTTTGCAAGGGATCAGATAAAGACCAAGGTGCTTCCTGAGTTCAGCAACAGCATATGCAAGGTGAGCAAAAAATCCAATCAGTGCTGGATTCCAGAGGAAGAGGTTGCATTTGGATGTTCTGTGCTGCCTGGAAAGAGACCTGCACAGAGAGTGAAAGAGTTGTTATTTTTTACTGTCAGAGCATTTTCATTCTGTCTGATGACATTTGTGTCTTCCTGTCTTTCTCTGATGAGGGCTGGAGTCTAATTCTCTATTTTCTTATTGGTTTCCTATGGAGACTTGCAGAGCCATGGCATCCAATGGATTTTCCTATCCTTTCTTCTCGTGCTAATAATATTTGAATCTGTTTTCAGTCAGATAAGACAGAAGAGCAAAATGCTGAACAGAAGTTCATGCCACCTTTGTGAAAACAGGGAGATGGGTAGAAAAATAAAGCACCTGTTAGCACATAGCTACTGAAATAAAGGCTGGAAACTCATGCATCAATAGAGAATCCAGGTGGGAAGGACATTTTGTAGGTGCTGCTGTTGTGGGAAAAGCTTCACTTGGTGATTTTGTTTGAAAGTCAGTCAATCAGAGCATAAGTCTCTGGGAAACCAGAAAGCACTGGTGCTGGTTCTCAAAAATTACTTGTGTGAGTACATTACAAGTTTGTCAGATTGCTACAAAGATTTCCCTGCATAACTAGTTTAAAAAACCTGATGCACAGCCATGTCACTGCTTCCTTTTAGAAAAGGCCCTCAGTGTGTAAACATTACAAACTATGAATGCAGACTCATATTTGAAATAATTCTACGTAACAAAACATCCAAGTTTCCCCCTTTGGACTGAGATTCTCAAAGCACTTTGATTCAAACCCACATCCAAACTTTACACACTGGCCACTTTCATGCCACACTTCACCAAAGGTGCCTTCAGTGCTGCTGCTTCTCATACCTGTTTGGCTCATACCTATTGAACTTTAAATCTCACGGGACCAAATTTCATCTGTAGGTGATTCAGGTGTTCATTGAGTGCTGCTTCTTTATATGAGAACTGCACACCACTGCAATCCTGCCACATTGACACAGAAATTAAATACCTCTCCAAATGTCAACTAATTAATCCTCCTTGTTCACATCTGTAGTAGGCTGGGAAATATGAGATGATGGGTTTCAGCTTCCAGGAAGGTGGCCAGAGGAGTGAGGCTGTCTAAGTTGCTATAATAAATCATGCCCATAGTATCTAAAAATTTGTATATGTAATTTTATGTGAAGATTTGCTTATTATTGACTTCCTTAGAAAATGAAAAAGTGAACAGAAGTTTTGGCTTCTAAATAATTTTCTGAGCTTTGGAATTCTGAATAAGCTTGTGACTTTGTCCTGCAGACTTGTGTGTGCAGACTGGTTAGATTGGACAGAATTTAATCGAGGAAAGTGGCAAAGATCAGGATTTTTTTGTATCAAACTCCTCTTATTTTCAACCTGTTTGGTAACCAGTCAGTGTATAAAAAGATTCCAGTTGTTCTGCAGCTGACCTGGCTTGCTCTTCTGGAGGCATTTGAGGTATCTGAGCTTTGAAGTGGTGAATATCACAGGAGTGCAAAATCCTCAAAAAGAGAGACATTTCAAGCTTTGCTCAGAACAAATATTTAAAATAATCAAATACCAAATGTCATCAGGTTTTTAGGCAAAATGAGGGCAAAAAAGTGTATATTAACTCACAGCAGTTAACAGTCCCAGCAAAGCCATGTTTGCCCTTGCTCCAGAACTTTGTGGAGCCCAGAGCTTTGTGAAAACAGAATGAGTCATTGATGAGAATGGGCCCTTTAGCTGAAGTGACATCCTGAGAAGTCAGAGTTGTAGCTACAAACCCTTCTGGAATCAGAAAGGCCGATAACTCTCTTTGAAAATACTGCCAAAAGTTTTTGTGTAAGATTCAGTCGAATCACTTTCCCTCCCTCCAGCTCTGTCAATACTGGCTGTCTGTGCTGGGTGTGATGGAATTGCACTGGGGCAGCAAGAAAAGCCAGACTGGAGGCAGAACATAATCTCATCTTGAGCCTCCCTGGGCATCTGGGAAGCTGTTTACAGCATCTACCAGACCTGGATGATGGAAGATCTTAACTGGTTGGACTCGACTTAGAGGTCTTTTCCACCCTAAACGATTCTGTAATTCTATTCCCCTGAACGAAATGCTAAAATTTTCCAGATCTGCTGCAGTCGGGAGATGGTCTGAATACGGCTCCTAGTGGTTAAAGACACCCATGACACGTTTTATATGAGCTTTGCTCCTGTCTATACGAGCGCTTGGAAAATTCGAGGAGTTACTCTTCCCCTTCCTTGGAATTACTCATTGTAATCTTCCTTCTTTTTTTTTTAAAAATTTGAATTTTTATCCTTGTTAGACTGCCTGGACTTCTTCTGTAATGAGAAGGATGACGACTGTGAGAAAAAGGACAGAAAGGTGAACAGTGCCCTGACTCCCAGCTTTCACAGGATATTTTATGCAAGTCATTTTGCCTTTCCCTATCTGTCTCCCCCTTTGTTCACGACTGTGCATTTTGCATGTTGGAATTTCAGTCACAGAAAACGATCCCATTGTGACTGAAGCAATAAAAATCTGAAAGGAAAAGCTAATCCTGCCCCAAATTGCTTTTGAGGTGTAAGACATGAAACAACAGATGGGTACAGTCATGGAGGGGAATTTAAGGCAACGGTGAAGCAATCCTGATGAGTGTGATAGGCAGCCGGCACAGGGTATGAGCTGTTGCCAAGGCTTCTCTATTGTGGCAAAAGAAATTTTAATGAAGGATTTGAGAAAAGCTAATGAGAGAGCTCTGTAAATATTTTTGTAAGCCCTGAGCATGAAAGAAAGTGTGAAATTGATTGTTTGAACATCTAACAGTAACTAATTTGTGTAGTAAGTATGACACCCATGAATTCGTAATGGAGGTTATGAAGGTTAATTCACGAGCATGTCTAAGTATGTTTAAATACCATTGAAGAGAATTGTTAAAGGAATCAGTCCAGGAAAAAGTCTTAGAATCATTTTAAAGAAAGGCAGCTTGATTTCAGACAGGAGATGAGCACAGAAATTGGAAGCTGCTAGGCCATAACCTTCTGATATCAGCAGAGGAGGTCATTAAGATGAAAATTGCCAAAGGGATTTTTTAGCAATTGCAGCCTCTCCCATATCAGATTGGGTTTTATTTTCATTTTCAGTGGCTAGAATACTGGCGGTGGCTGCTCTGACTTGAGCACAGTGTGTCTTGATTTCAGGAAGCAAGACATTTCACTGGGGGCAAAAGAACTACTTATGTGTGTTGGCATGGAAGAACTAAAATACACAGCAAGACTTAGAGCCAGCACGTTCCTGTCAAAGCCATAAGCCCTTCTCAGCACAAGTGAGGAACTGTAATGAAGGAAACATCATAGCTAAACACACATAATATTTGATTTTTGAAACTATTATTTAGAACAGAAAATAAGTTTTAAAATGAAAAGAGCTCCAACTTTTAATCTTACAAAGCTCCTCAGAGTTGATTCCTGACATGGCCCACTGGCCCTGGACACTCTTATCTGCTGTCTGCAGTGAACACAACGAGGAGAACCACTCTGAAAAAGGCTTTGTATGAAGCTTGTTGAAGTTTGTGACATGTAACAGCAGCTAAAGTGTATTTCCTGAAAAACAGATCCTCTGGTTTTGTATAATTTTGAATTACTGCAAAGATTTATCTATTACTATTTTTTAAACTTACAAGATTTTTCTCTGTCCTAGTTTAAGGAGCTGAATTTGAGGTTGTCATATCTGCTCTCTTTCAAGAAGCCTTTAGAAAGATCTTTCTAATGTGATTTGTGCAAGATGATTCAGGCCTGAGCAAAAGTGACCCCTCTGTGCCCTATTCCTGCCTAGACAGAAGCAGTCGCCTGCAGCTGTGTTCATCTTGCCCTCAAAGGATTTTTAAAGTGCCACTTGACACACTGAATGTATTTGAATGAATATTTTCTGTCATTACCAATTGAAGTGAGTTCTGCCTTCTCCTCATGACCTTCAGAGCCCATAGAAGAACAGCTTTGTTCCTCTTTCAGACAATTATGTGTCTGATCACCCTATACCAAAAAGGAAGTTTATGACGTGGGAAGTCATAAACCTTCCTTGTCTTTGAAAAGAGGTGGTGGGTTAGATGATCTCCATAGACTGATGTTAAACTAATGTAACAAGTCCTGAGCTCTAGTTTCAGGTGAACTCAGACAGGAGCTCACTCTGTGACTGTCGACACGGAGTGTCACGCAGAGCGACCCCACTGTGTTGGGGTATTTTATCAAGTCAGATTTTTTTTTAAGTCTCTGTGAAACCTAAAATAGGATTGTTTAGGCTCAATGAAAATCAAATAGACAGTGAAACCATATAGTTTTCCAGGGAATCAGGAACTAGGCCTAGCAAAAGCTAAGTGGCTGTGGACAAAAGGAGCTGGAGTTTCTTCAGCTGTAAGACACTGTACAAAAAAAGGAAGATAAAAGAAGTACTTTGTGGTGGGGGAAATCCCAAGCTCAGTTATAGGAAACAGTTGACTTCAAGTAGGTCTTTCGGGGAAGACAGGACTTTGATTTCCCACACTGGCAAGAACAAATAATTATAGCTTTTTCTCTTCTTTTATCGGCAGCAGAAGAGAAGGGATGGGAACTCCACAGTTCACCAGCACTTTATCTGACTTCTGTTTTTCAGAGAAAGGGTAAGTGATTTTCCCCAAAGCTTCCCTAGAGATGTCTTTGGCTGCCAAGAAGCTGTGGTGGCCATACAGATCCAATTTATGTTGAATACAACCACAGTGAGAGTTACAGCACTTCTGAAAATGTCTATTAATCTACTTCAAACTCAGTATAAAAAAATGCAGTCAAAATGAGTAACTACTTCTGAAAGTCCTTGCTTCCACTTAGGATGTGCTTACATTCCAAAGAAAGAATGAAATAAGAAAGTACACTCTTCATCTGTGCCTGAAAGAAGTCCTTGTTTATTAAACTTGAAGATTAGGAGTTGAATAAAATATGACAGAGGTAATTACCTCTGCATACATCTAGTTCAGTCTCTCATCTGTCCTGTTCACAATGTTTGTTTGCTTTGAACAGATGGAGCAAGGTAAATAAGCTGGTTAAAAATAAATCCTGTGGAACGACTGTACCTGCTTTTTCTGCACAGAGGTGAAAAAAAGAAGCAGGCAGCTCAGGTCCTGAATGTTCTGAAGGCATGATGACACTGTTTGCCTGACAGAGAAGAAAGCAGTGCACTGATTTTTCCCACGTGGTCTTACAGAGGTGAGTCATGGGGAAGAGAAGTGTAGATACAAGTATTTTATTTATGAACCAGGAGAACCAAAAAACAGCATTGCTGTGCATCACATGGAAAATAAGTGGGCTGGCAGGGAAGGGAAATCCAGTTTGTTAGGTTTTTTCCATCTGAATTATAAACTTGGGACTAATCTTTCAGGCAAAGTCATTTGCCAGTCTTATTAATTGATAGCAGTCAATAAAAAGGTGAAAAAACCATTCATAGTCATCTTAATCATTCTAATCACAGTCTAAGCACTGAATGCACAGATGACATCAAGCATGACATTTTTTTTCTTCTCAGCTGTAACTGGAAAGATGAAAATGGTTCTTGAGAAATTTACAACTTCCCATATTTATTAGTTATTCTTGTCTCTCTGTACGTTTATTAGAACAATTAATCAGATGTTCGTCACATTGATCTTTAGGTACCAACTGAAATACCTAAGCTGAAATCCAGACTAAGCTCCTTCTGTTCTCATCTCACCATCATTCTGAATCCTGGTCTAAGTTTCTTCAGAGTTGTTATGAGCAGAAAGTACACTTTCAAAACCAACCCATCATCTTGATATCCTATATCCTTCTACGGATATAGATAATCTATCTATCTATCTATCTATCTATCTATCTATCTATCTATCTATCTATCTATCTATCTATCTATCTATCTGTCTGTCTGTCTGTCTGTCTGTCTGTCTGTCTGTCTGTCTGTCTGTCTGTCTGTCTATCTATCTATCTATCTATTATATAGATAATACTTAAATCTTATAAGCAGTATCTACAGGTCTCAAGCTTGACAGGCTGGAAGGAAGACATGCTTTGGTCTGCTAACATACAAAATCAGTGGCAGTGATGCTCAGAAATTCAAATGCTGTGGAATATCTTTACCTGTCACCAGCTTTTGCATAGTTGGTTACTTCAAAAATTACACAATACTCTGAGTTGGAAGGGACATGCAAGGATCATTGAGTCCAACCCTTAGCTCTGCACAGGACCATCCCCAAGGATCCCACACTAAGTGCCTGAAAGTATCATCCAATTGCTTCTTGACCTCTGTCAGGTTTGGGGCTGTGACCACTTCCCTGGGGAGCCTGTTCCAGTGCCCAACCACTCTCTGAGTGAAGAACTTCTTTCTAATATCTAACCTAAACCTCCCTTTCAGGGGGAGGTTCCCTAAGCCTCAGCTTCAGGCCATTCCCTCACATCCTATCGCTGGTCACCACAGAGCAGAGATTAGTGCCTGCCCTTCCTCTTCTCACAAGCAAGTTGTAACTGCAACTAAGTCTCCCCTCAGTCTCCTCTTCTCCAGACTGAATAAACAAAGTGACCTCAGCTGCTCCTCACATGCTTCCCCTCGAGGCCCTTCTCATCCTCGTGGGCCTCCTTTGGACAATCTTTAATAGCTTAATATATTTCTTATATTCTGCTGCCCAAAACTGCAACAACATTCAAGGTGAGGTGAGGCCACCTCAGTGCAGAGCAGAGCAGGACAATCCCCTCCCTCGCCCAACTGGCGATGCTGGACCTGATGCCCTCCAGGACACTGCTGGCCCTCCTGGCTGCCAGGGCACTGCTGACTCACATTCAACATGCCACCAACCAGGACCCCCCGTTCCTTTCTATGGCACTGCTTTCCATCATCTCATTCCCTAGTCTGTTCATACATACAGGGTTGCCCCGTCCCAGGTGCAGGATCCAGCACTTCCCCTTGTTGAATTTCATATGGTTGGTGATTGCCCAGTTCCCTGATTTGTCGAGGTCTCTCTGCAGAGCCTTCCTGCCTTCAGCTCCTCTGAGTTTTGTGTCATCTGCAAACTTGCTTATTCATTCTAGTCCTGCATCCAAGTAATTTATTCAGATATTGAAGAGCACAGGGCCTAAGATGGAGCTCTGTAGAACCCCACTAGTGACAGGTTGCCTGTCTGATGTGACCCCATGCACTATTACCCTCTCTGCCCAACCCATGAGCCAGTTGCTCACCCACAGCGTGATGTGTTTATCCAGCTGTGGGCTGGACATTTTTTCCAGAAGGGTCCAGTAAGACACTCTATCAAAAGCTTCACTAAACCCCAGAAAGATTTCACTAGCTGGCTTCCCTTGGTCAGCTAGGTGGGTTACCTTGTCATAGGATGAAATCTCATAGAATGAGAACAATGACTGTGTTGTCTTTCAGGTGTTTTTCAACACTTTCCAGAATAATCTCCATAACTTTGCCAGGCACTGAAAGTGAGACTGACAAGCCTGTAGTTTTCGGTGTCCTCCTCCTGCCCTTCTTGAAAACTGAGACAATGTTCACCAGCTTCTAGTCAGATGGGATCTCTCTGGATTGACAAGCCTGCTCAAAAATTGAGAGAGTTTTGCTTTATGACAGCAGCAGCTCTTTGCAGATTCTTGTATGAATTCTATCAGACCCCGTAGATTTGTAGGAATCCAGAGGAAGCAGCAGATCCCACATGATTTCAGGGTCAACTGGGAGTTGATCATTCTCACAGTCATTGTCCTCCAGATCAGGGCACTGAGAGCCCCTTGGCCCATCATCCGTGTTGAAGACAGAGGCAAAGAAAGTGTTGAACACCTCTGTCTTGTCTGTGTCCCTGTTTGTGAGGTGACCATCCCCATCCTGGAACAGGCCAATGATATTTCTATCCTGCCTATTGCCATTAATATAGTTGATGTCTATTTTCTTGTGTCCCCCACATTCTGGCAGCTTCGACTCCAGTTGAGCTTTGGCCACAAGAATTTTCTCCCTACAGTGATATGCAGCATCTCTGAATTCTTCCCACGTCCCTTGATCTTGCTTGCACTGGGCATACACCTTCCTTTTTTGCCTTATTTCCAGGACAAGATTCCTGTTCAGCCAAGCTGGCTTTCTGCCTCGCCTACTTGACTTGACATTTGGGAATTGCCTGCTCCTGTGCCCTTAGGAAGTGGAGTTTAAAAAGTGACCAGCACTAATGGACCCAGGCAATTGCTTGCAAAGTTCAGTATCTGTTGCTGTGGGTTAGACCTTGGCTAGCTGACAGACCTGACCCAGATGCTCTCCCTTCCCTTCCTCAAGAGGATGGGGGAAGGAATAAGATGGAAAAGCTCAAAGATCAAGATAAAGACAGAGAGATCCCCTACCAGTTACCACCACAGTCAAAACAGATTTGGGGGAAGCTAATTTATTTACTGCCAATTAAAATAGAGCAGGATAGTAAGAATAGTAATGAGAAACAAAGATAAAACTGAAAACATCTATCCCCCACTCCCTCCTATTTTCCAGGCTCAACTTTGCTTCTTCCTTCCCAGCTCTTCTACTTCCCCCCACTCTGTTCAATGGAGAACAGGGGTTGTGGTCACTCCATAACACTTCCTCTCCTGCTGCTCCTTCCTCTTCATCCTCTTCCCCTGCTGAAGTGTGGAGTCCCTCTCACAGGATACAGTCCTTCATTAAATTCTCCAGAGTGGGTCCTTCCCACAGGCTGTAACTCTTCAAGGACTGCTTCAGTTTGCATCCTTTTCATGGGATATGGACCTTCAGGAACTGTTCCAACATGGGTTGTCCATAGGCCACATGTCCTGCCAGAAAATCTTCTAAATGGGCTTCTCTCCACAGGGTGCAGAATCCTCTGGTGGACTCTTCATGGTCCACAGCTTCCTTCAGGGCACATCCACCTGCTCCAGCAGGGTCCTCCATGGGCTGGAGGGAGACAACCTGAGCTTCTCCATGGGCCACAGGGGAATCTGCTCTGGCACCTGGAGCACCTCCTTCCCCTCCTCCTTCACTGACCTTGGTGTCTGCAGCGTTGCTTCTCTTACATTTCTCTCACTCCTCTTAGCTGTTGCACAGACTTTTTAACCTTTCTTAATTATTTTCCCAGAGGCGCAGCCAGAGCAGCTGATTGTCCCACTTGTGTCCTGTGGTGGGTCTGTTTTGGACCTTGCTGGAAAGCACACAGGGGCAGCCCCTGGCCTCTTCTCTCAGAGGACACCCCTGTAGCCCATCCACTGACAACACCCGGACATGAACACCCAATACACCTTCTCTTATCAAATGTAGGATCAAAGAAAAACTCTAGTTGGAAGGGATCTCTGGGGATCTCTAGACTAATTCCCTGCTCAAAGCAAGGCTCACATTGAAACTAGACTACGTTTTCCAGGAATGGGAATTTCACCGCCTCTCTATCAATTAGAAGGAATTCAAACTGGATGAGTAGATGACTGCAGGAGAGAAGACTAGAGTCTATTTTGCAGCTCAGACTTAACCATTGCTGAAGGTGGCTGAAAGTCACGAAATTACTTCTGTGAAGAGAAATGAGTATTGGCATCCCCACAGTTTGCAGTGGGAAGTGTTCATGTTCAGTCATGTTACAGCTACCACTAACTGCTTTTACTCTGCCTTGGGGCAGAATATGCAATGAGGGTGAGGAAACAGATAAAACGTTCCCTAGGGCAAAGACTTCGAGTTTATACTGAATTTAGCAAAGTCTGGATCCTGATGGCTTTCGGTACCACTGGAGTACAAGTACTAATGATGTCTCAACCATGTTGAGCTCCATTGCCAAAGGTAAGGACTAGGAAGTCTGTAAACTCCCATGTAACTGAAAAACCTGATGACCTCAGCCTTTTTCCTGACTCTTTGCTTTCACAGAAACCTTGCATGCTGCCTTGCTGCGAATCAGAAAATATCTTATACATGACAAAAGGCATTTCCATTTCAGTAGTGCTACAGTTACAGGGTGAAAGTAACTTTAGCAGATGTTAAGCACTGAAAACAGAGTTTATAGGATACCTATAAACCCCCTTTTTTCAAGTAAAGATAGTTAAGGGTTACTGTGGTCACAGGCAATCTCAAGCCTGCCAGCCTAAGGAGTGAGAGCAGGTGCCTGACTGAGATTAAAGGAAATAGGTGAAGGAAGTGACTTAAGGTAGAAAAGTCGTGGGAAAGCTGTGAAGAGCTGGGCATGTTCTTCCTGCCTGGAACAGAATGACAAAACAGAAGTCAGTAGCTGTTGCTCATATGGTGACAACCTCTCAATCTCCATCTCGTGCACCTTCTCCCTTTTCCTTGCTGGCAGCTGGAGGGGTAAGCACATCTTTTCAGAGCTCTGCCATAGACTACAGAGGTAGCCACGGATGGTTGGTTGTCATACAGTTGGTATGTGTTGGAGTTGGCTTTGGTGCTTTGAAATGAGGCAGGTAGTGAAAGATAATAAGGAGAAAGCATTGCCTGATGATGCAAGTGAGATGCAGTTAAAATTAATATGAAAGCAGGGCTGCAAATTCTGCATATTTATGCAGTCACTTGTCTGGAGGATGTGGCTGTTATATTTAAGTTCTGATATTTATTTTAACTTAGCAGAACTGAACGCCATCTGTACTTAGAGAATAAAGACAAAACAAGCCCCTGTGCCTTGGCTGTGGGTTCTGCAAGCTCTTCAGAGGAAAGGCTGGAGCTGTAGGGCACCAAGCATCAATGGTGTTACAAGCCCCCATGGGGTATTTAGGTGTTAGGAAAAATAAATTCAGTAGTTGGCTCAGTGCTGAATTAAAAATTCTGCTTAGTGCCAAAGCTTTAGTGTTGTTTATGTTTAAGGTTTGCTTTTTGACTGAGCTGAAAAACAGAAGGTTTGGCTGTTGTTATTTGACAAGATTTAGAAAGGTCCAGATCACTTGGAAATTTGAGTGTTGCTTTCTCCTAAACAAAATTTGCTGCCTTTTCAAGATGTTAATTTTGAAATAAATGCAGCCTTTATAGCATATTATAACTATATTATTCAGCAAAGTGCCCTGTAGCACTTTTCTTGGCACCGCTTTATTAATAAACTCTTTGATTCCTTCCTAGTTAACTGATTAATCTTGTTACAGTAACTCTAAAGACTCCCATATTGGGAATCAGGTTTGCTTCACAAGAGACTGAATGTTTCTCGACAGTATGTAAATAAATTACCTTCTTCCCTTTGAAATCTTTATCATAATTACATGATTTGCAGGGGCAATCATGCGTGTCATTATGAAGAGGTGATTGTATCTTGTTCAAGTCAGTCGGCTCTCTAGTGGTGCTGCAACATATTGGCAGCAAATCACTGTAAGGAAGCTTCCATGAAAAATCTTGTTAAATCTAGGAGAAAACCCAGGGAAATATGAATTTTAGAAGAGACTTGGCAGGAAAATCCACCCATAGATTCATTAATGAACTCCGCTAATGTGCTTTCTCAATTAAACAAAGTTGCTTTCTCGTAACTATAGCCAAGGAAAGACACAAGAAATTTTGTTGAACCAGCCTTTAGGAACAGCATGTCCTCTGGTCATCAAAGACACATGGATTCCACCAGCGTATGATCAGCTTGTTGACCTATGAGCAACTTGTGCTGCCTGAAGAAAGGCCTGAAAGGGAATGTCTCACACGGTTGTGCCGAACTACACATTCCTAACATGCCTTAAAAATCACCTCTCCTTTGGTGCAGCAGGGGCAGTGCAGAACGACGTGTTTCGCAATTTTATATTAATACCCCTTCCAGCCGTGTTTGGCGAAGGTGCCAAAATGCAATCTGCTGAGAGATGCAAACCGGCTTTCCTTTAAAACAATGGGGAACTTTAACAAAGAGATACCAGAAAGCAGTTGGTAATTGTTGTGCTGTTTCCGCAGCCTTGGACCCGTGCCGTGCTCTGCAGGGTAACTTGTGCTACGCTCGCAGAAACGCCTCCAGCCTCCAGGCATTCCCAGTCTCAGGTTGCAACGCGATAATGAGTTGTGTGGGCTTGATCCTGAAGGAAAAAAAAAAAAGAGTGCTGAAGGCTTAGTTTTAGAAAAGATGCAGCGGCTGAACTTGACAATGTAGTTGAGAACAGAACTAATGAGAAAACGTTGTTCTTTATGCCTTCGGTCTGCACAATGTGAGAACTCAAAAGAATCTGTCTTTTTTAGCCAGGACTTAAAAATAAGTACTATTCCCTGTAGAAGTACTAATAAATTTGTTTCCAACTCAAGCTTGGGCTATATCAAGTTTTTATAAAAATGTACTTAATACAAAGTCTGAAAATTCTATGTATTTTTGCATTACTTCATTTACTCTCAGTAGGTGAAGAGTTCATTTATTACAGACAATATTATAGAAGCTATGAGCAGTGTTTTCTGAGTCACTGCTTCTCTTAGGAGGAAACTTTCCCAAATCACATGATAACTCCTTTTCCACTCCAATAATTGCCTTTGCCTTCACAGCAACTCTTGATAAAATAACTCTTTTTTCATCATCACCATGGGCACTCCTGTAACATATTATAACAGCACTCGGCAGCTGACCAAACAGGGCTCCTGGTGTTGTGTGTGTTCTGCAAACACAGAAAACTCGCAGCCACCCTTCAGAAGAATCATCTTGCACTAGGAAGGCCAGATGTCCTAAATAGTTTGCTCTTTCTGACACTTGAAAATTGGACATAAGGTTAATCTTTGTGGAATATGAACCCACTTTTATAATTTTCAGCCGTTTATGTCAGGTTATGTTACTTCCACAAGTTGAAATGTTGTATTTTGGTGGGTTTCTCCTACTGGAAGATATGAGGTGAATCAACTCTGAAAAATTCACCAAATACCAAAGAACAATGAATTGAAATAATTAAAGACAACATTAGATTCAGCTGTGCCAGAAAAGAAAGCCTGAATTGCTCTAAAAATTATTTCTTAGGATATCTTTGGTGAATAATTCACCTTGGTAGGTGAGATATTCTCTCTGCTTTTCAACTAACTGGATGCTCTACAGAAAACTGAAATAGCCATTATGGAGGAGTAAAAGAGAACCATAGAAAAAAGACAGTGATGATACACAGTCAATTAAGTTTTCCAACCCAAAATTCTGTAATTTTTTTAACATTAGAAGTGCAACATGGAAAACCAGCACAGGCTATTGGGTGGTGTTTGTATAAGTGCCCTTTTCTCTATATATTCAGCTGCACAGAATCCTCCTTGGCCTGCTCTCATAGTAGAAGTTGCCCCATGATTAAACAGGAGTTAATTATTTATGAGATTACGTTGTGTCCAGTTTCAGTCATACATGACACAGCGACATGTGCCTATTTACTATATTTGCAATATTTAAATACACTCCTTTTATAGCACAACAGTAGTACGCCTAAAAGTAGACCATATGTTTAGCCATGCAAAAGGTTGAACCTTGTTCTCTGTCTGCTGCACAGCTAAATCTCCAAGGACCCCTGCATGCAAATAAAGCAATATGGGCTTAATTAATTATAGAATTAAAGACAAATGTTCTTTAGAAGGGACCTTTGGAGATCTGTAGTCCATCTTTGCTGAGGAAGCCTTTCACCCCATGGTCCACTCCCATGGTCAAGATGCCAAGTGTTATTATCTCCCTGCTTAACACTGGGGAATGTCACTTTTCAAGCTCTTCATCCCAGCCCTTTGAAAACTGATGGTCCAGCCAGTTTCCAGACACCTTGAAGTCCACCTGTCTACTCCATACCTTCCCAGCTTGGATACAAGGACAGGAGGTTGTTCTGTTCCTTCTGTGCTTACAAATGGTTTTCGTGAGGTTTTGCTCCAAAATGTAGCACTGCCTGCTTGAGAATGAGGAGCATGGAATGCCAGCGAGTTAGGATGGTCTCACGTCATCCATTATCTGTGGCCATCCTGGCTAAGGCCTATGGATTCTCTACGTTAGGCTGCTCTGAAGGATATTCCCTCTATGCTGCCTTTTTGTGGCTCTTCTTGTTGCATTTTTTTATCTGGAGATAAACAGAAGTCACTTGGAAACTAGTTATTTTACATGGAAAATACGACTGCTATTTTGGTTGGATCCAAGCCTGGATTACTCTTCTTCAACAGCCTTTTAATGTGGATATTTAAAAATGAATGACTTTTTCAGATATATAAACAGTTCCCAAGCTTAGGCAAGATCATTTTTTATATAGCAAAGCTCGTTTTATTTACATTGCTGGTTTTTTTCCTAAAAAGAGTGATGTAGAGGCAGCTACAAGAAGATCAGGAGGGAAAATATTTGGCTTTTAATTAGTGTTTCAGTAAGCTAAACTTAAAGGTGAAGTTTACTATACTGTCTTTTGAGCTATGAACTGCTGACAGATCTTTTCTGAACACAACGGAGCATCCCAAGAGATTGTTCAGATTCCAGGGAGAAAAGCATACTTTATTAAATTAAGAAAAAAAGCAGTTTATAGTTATGAGTGATGGTATCTCTGATGTATTTTAAGGTTTCTAACAGTGATGTAAATAAGAAGCTATTATACAATACCTGTTCTTTCTGAAATTTTATTTTCTGTGTCTGACTGTTGAACTGGGTACAGTTAATTGCCCTCTTCTCCAGCTTGTCCCAGCACTTCAGGAATT
This sequence comes from Serilophus lunatus, assembly GCA_013399895.1. Classification (NCBI taxonomy): domain Eukaryota; kingdom Metazoa; phylum Chordata; class Aves; order Passeriformes; family Eurylaimidae; genus Serilophus; species Serilophus lunatus. The sequence goes on from VXBA01001571.1 coordinate 793,795, forward strand.
CTGAATCTGCATTGCTGTAAAAGAACAACTGTTATGAAATCTTGATGCCACTATAAAAAGCAGCTGCAAAATCTCTTTGGCTGCCTGAGATTGTGCCAGATGGTAAAGAATTGGAAGGATAATAAATGTCATGTTAAGCCAGTCAGATTTGAGGGACATGTTATGCATCCCACATAAATAAAACACTGCTAAAACTGCCCCTGGAGTGATGAGACTCAGGCATAAGCTCTTCTGTAGCCTCAGGAATATCTCACAGCTTCTACAATGCAAAGTGTTTCTAATATTCAGAGCACTCACATTAGTCTGGTTCTTTGCCAAGGCCTGACAGCTCAGTGTTGCTATATTTCTCTAGACGCAGTGGCTGTGATAAAGCCAATCTCCTTTTTTTTTGTTCCTAGGATGTTCAACATATTATTTTTTTCTCTCAAAAGTAAAACTACAGGTAGCCTCCTTATCAGAAATATAGAGATGATGCTGCATTGACACTCAAAGCTGTTTCCTTGGGATTCAGTTATCCCATCACAGAAAAACTGTATTCAATTGAAAGGTCGTTGCTGTTGTGCTGGCATTTAATCTGTGTATTTTTAAAGAGATGCCTGATAAATGACAGTTAATGTTGCAGAAAATTTGTATCCTGTAATACCATAAATGATGGCAGCACAAACCAGAAAAAGCCAAGTAAAAAAGCAAGAAGATGCAAATATTAACAGACACAGATTCCCCTGAACTGTCCTCCTTCCTCTCTGACACGTTTGTGCTGAACATGGTGACCTTTTACAGAATAATTTTGGGGCCAGAGTAGTTGCACTCATTTGGACAATACCTACAACAATAAAGAATTCTCAGAGTATGTTTTTGTAGCATTATTAAGAATGGGAATAAGTGTCTGAGACGCTGAGAGAGGAATTTTAATGTGTGCAGGGCCTTAATTTGAAAATCATGAATCGATTTGCATAGTCAGTGGTTGCTGGGTTGGTAATATCAGTGTAAATTTAGAAAGTAAATTGTCCTGAATGAAAGAAATGTTATGTCTGTCAGCAAAGCTCTTTCTCTGCAGATTCACAGAAGTCTCCTGCTTCATTATTCTGGAAGAAGGAATGTAAAATGAGAAATGAAGTTGGAGAGAATATGTCAAGCTCCCTCCCTGAGTTTTGCTCAAAATAAATCCTTCCCCCTGTGAATGACCTTGATGATAAGAACTGGGTTGAGAGGCAAGGAGTTTAAAATTCTGAGGTGTGGTGCTTTCTCATCGACTTCCAGACAGCAAAGAGTTGCCTGATACTTCTTGGAGCAGCACAGTCCACGTTGTACATCCTGTCCCTCTGTGGGCTACAGCACACAGTTCTTACCAACAGAGCAGATTTTCCTGTGCAGCCTTGCTTAACATAGACACAGAAATCAGCATCATAGAATAGTTTGGGTTCAAAGTCACCTTTTAAGGTCCTTGCAAAGAGCAGGGACATCTCCAGATAGATCCGGGTGCTCAGAGCCCTGTCCAACCCGGCCTGAGTGTTTCCAGGGATGGGGCATCCACCACCTCCCCGGGCAATGGATGTGAGTTGGCCTATGTTTAGTTCTAAGCACTATTTGGAAAGGTGGGCAAGCATCAGTGAAAATCAGCCTTCTTCTTCACATTGTTTTTCTACAGTCCTCCGGTCTTATTTGTCTGTGTGTTATCTTCTAGTCTTCAATCTTCCAGTTTTGACCAACATACCTCTAAAAGCCCTTATTCTTCTTCACATTCCCTGACAAATTCAGCTTCAGTTGTGCCTTCAGCTTTCCTGATCCCATCCCTACACGTCTGAGCAGTCTCCCTGTGTTATTCCCAGGACTCATCTCCCCTGTTCCGTCTCCTTCTGACGCTTTAGGTGGATCAGGATGTCCTGACTGACCCCTGCCACTTTCCTGCCTTCCTTTCCTCGCTTCTTACACATGGGAATTAAACTGTCTTGCACTCTAAGAATAAAGTCCTTTCCCATGTTGAGGACAAATCAAGAACAGCAGTTAAGCTGCTTTAAGCAGCCCAGTACCACATCAGATAGTTAAAAAAGCAAACAAACATTTACTGCATTTGTAATCCTACAAAAAACCTCCTCACATTAAAAGCTGGCATTTCTTCCTCAGTTGGCAATTTTTTTTAGGAAAAAAACTGCTCAACTACATGAATCTTTTTGTAGCACAGAGGGATTCTTCTCACTGTGAATTATTTTATCTCTTACCAGTGACCCCACAGAGCAGGTTTCCTACTTCCAGGGTTCTTGAGATTTTATCAGATTCTCATCAGGACCATTTCATCTTGTGGTTCTTTTTTGATAATAACTTCACTTTGAGGGCTACATGAATTATGAACAAGAATCAGCCAGTATTTGTCATTTGTCATTTGTCATATTTGTCATAGCTGAAAAAAATCAGAAAATAATGATGATACAGATTAATTAACTACAGGGTGACCTGAACTGCTTAATAGCCTCAGTTCATTTATAATTTTCTTTTAATATGGGCAAATGCTCAGTCACAACCATAGGTCAAGCAATGTAAGGTGTAGGACTGTCATGCTGGGAGTAATGACCCCAAGAAAACCACACAGGGCTGCAGTGGATAACTAATTAAACACTACACCCTCTCTGAATGATTCATGTATCTGTCTGTCTCTGTTTTAATTAGGTGGGGATGTCAGTCAGACAGAGCAATGGGATTTACCACTGTGTGTTCAGCAACAATAAGGCTTGGTTTTGGCACCCATAATTCAAAAGTAATATTGGAAAATTCTGAGAAAAGGTGTATATGAGTGATTAAAAAGGAATTTTAAAAGTATGACTTGTATAATCTTTGAGAAAGAGACGTTAAGAGTCTTGAACTCTGCAGGGAGAAATCTTCCTGTAGTAAAGAGTCTGTTCAAGCAGAAGCCAAAAATAACATGATCCAGTGACAAAAAGCTGGGCTAAAAAAGTGAAACGAAAAATGACATGCCCAGCTTTTAACAGTGACTGCCAAGAATTCCAATTGCCAGAAGTTACAGGGTTAATACAGGAATCACTCTTGATACATAGGCTAAACAAGATCATTTTAACAACCCCTCATGACCTCAATGTTCATGAACATAAATCTTTGAACTTATGATCTTCTATGACTTTGAAGAAGTGATCCCTGAACTTCCATGTTTTCAAGAATTTCCTTCTTTTAGTCACTGCTGTATAAACAGTTTCCTATATTCTGCATGTGTGTCTTCCTCTAAATTTGAGAACACCAGAGGCCACATAATCCTGAGCCACACCACAAGAATTCAGATAACAAAATCCCCCATGAGATAATAAAATACCCACATTCTTTGTACTTCTTGAGGGAAGTCTGTTCTGGCCCCCCGGACTGATGAGAAACTCAAGAAAGCCTGGAATGATTAATACTGGGATTTTTTTTTTTTTGCATTTAAAACACTAGTCCACAAAAAACGTTTGTGGCTATGACAAAATTACGTCTGGTACCTTCAGTTTCAGAGAAACCATTCTCCAGTTTCGGGTCCCAGAGGAAAAACATTCCCCCAGAGAAGATCTGCACAGAGCCAACACACACAGAGTGACTCACGGTGTATTCAAACAGCTCTAAAAGAAATCCTGGAGTTCCCTGTGCTGTGTTTCTGCTGAGCTGCAGCCCCACCAGGTAGCCTGCACCAGCCCTGTGCCTACAGTCCACTGAAACTGTGACCCATGGCAACATAAACACAAGAATCTCGTGTGGTGGCAGTGACAGAGTCCTGCAGAAAGTGGCACAATCCTGCTGAGTCACCTGGAGCAAACAGGAGTGAACAGCTGCACTTCCCAAAACACCAGACTGTGACTTCACCCATCGTGTCTGACAGGGTAACGGGCAGTGCTGAGGCACCTCGGCTCCTCTGGGACAACATCCCCACTGGGAAAACAGCCTGTAGAGAAAAATTAACTGTCCTTGGGTTGGGAAACTTCCTTCCCTGGGGCTGTCCCCGTGGGGCAGTGACACAAGGGGCAGAATCACAGAATGGTTTGGGTTGGAAGGGACCTTAAAGATCACCCAGTTCCAGCCCCCTGCCACGGGCAGGGACACCTTCCACTAGGCCAGGTTGCTCAGAGTCCAGCTTATCCTGAAATACTTCCAGGGATGAGACAACCACTGTGGACTCCTCTCATTCCAACTTTGATCCTCAAGTTGTTGCTTAAAACTAGCAAACCTTGGTCCTGCCAAACTGTAAATCATGTGACTGTAAATCACAAACCCATCACTGTGGTCTCTGACAGGGCCAGGAGAACCTCAGCCTTCAGCCTCTTAAACCCCAGCCCTTAGCCTCTCAACCCTGAACTCCTCATCCCTTAATGTCTCAGCCCTTCATTTCTCAACTTGCCCTCAGCTCCCAACCCTCACCCCTGAGCCCTTTCAGCCCGCGATCCCCTCAGCCCCCAACCCTCAGCCCCAGCCCTGAACCCTCACCCATCACCTTCTCATCCCTCAGCACCTTAATCCTGAGCTCCTCAGCACTGAGCCCCTCAGTTCCTGCCCTCATCCCCTCACACCTCAGAACCTCAGCTCTCATGCCTCAGCCCCTCATCCCCCTGCACTGATCCCCTCACACCTCACCCCCTCATACTTCAGCACCTCATCCTCCAGCCCTGATCCCCTCATCACCAGGCACTATTCCCC